>JAQZBX010000713.1:0-74168 GCA_029593785.1 Cabassous unicinctus | reverse complement strand
AAAAAAATTCTATTTCTAGTCCCTGAGGTATAATGTTATATTATTGATTTGGTATTTCTTCTTTTATAACATAGTCATTTTGTTCTTTTAGAGTTTTGCGTAAGAATTAATATCTCAAGTAATAGCTATTTTCCTTTGGAATATTCTGAAGTCTCACTTTTTGTTTGTAAGTTTTTAATCCCCTATATAATTTTTGTTGGTGCATATTTTAAAGTAACAATATTATTCTTTTTCCCTCAAGAATAGTTAATACTCCCAAGACTATTTATTTAATAGCCCATCATTTCCATTCTGATAATAAAACTTAAGTTATATATCAAGTTTCATTTCATGCAGGGGTTTTTCATAGTTTCAGTGGTTTATTGGTCTTTCTCTGGTTCATGGCCATGCTGTTTAATAATAAGACTTGATATCTGATAAGGTGGGAATCCCTCTAACTTGGGAAGAGACAACAGACACAAGGGAGAATGCCTTGTGAGGACAGAGGCAGAAATCATATCATATATATGGACTACTATTATATTTTCCTTTTACATCTGCCTTATTGTCACTCAACATG
The DNA here is from genome assembly GCA_029593785.1 of Cabassous unicinctus. Taxonomy (NCBI): domain Eukaryota; kingdom Metazoa; phylum Chordata; class Mammalia; order Cingulata; family Chlamyphoridae; genus Cabassous; species Cabassous unicinctus. The sequence goes on along the minus strand of JAQZBX010000713.1, from coordinate 73,609 downwards.
TTGTTTTCAAGGTTCATCTATGCTGTAGCAAATATCAGAACTTCCTTCCTTTATATGGCTGAAAAATTTTCCAATGTATGTATTTTTTCATTTTTTCTTATCAAATCATGGATTGATAAATATTTAGGTTGTTTCCACCTTTTGATTTTGATAAAATCATCAACAGCAAAAACAGTCTACATTAGAAAAGAAGAAAGCTACTTAATTTCATATTTTGAGGAAAAAGAAAGGGAAGAACCAAAAAGACTTAAAGTGGAAGGAAGGGAATAATAAGGATTTAAGTGTGCATAAGTGAATTAGAGAAGAGAAAAAATAATTGAATTAATAAAATCAAATACTGATTCCGTGATAAGATCAATAAAATTGACAAAAGTTACCTAGACTGATGAAGAAAAAAGAGAAGACACAAATAACTAAACTCACAAATAAAAAGGGGGACATCATTACTGATCATAGAGAAATAAAAAGCATTATAAAATAATGTTATAAACAATTAAAGGCCAAAGAATTAGATGGCATAGATGAAACTGACAAATTTCTAGAAGCATTGAAATTACCTAAGAAGAAATAGAAAATCTACACAACATGTAAACATGTAAAGAGATTGAGTCAATGATCAAAGTCATCCTAAATGGAAAAGTCTAGCAACAGAGTGTTTCACTGATGTTGTATACTGACCATTTTGGGAAGAATTTCCACCAATTCTTATCAAAATATTCTAAAAATTGAATAAGAAGTAACACTTCTTAATGCAGTGTATGATGCCAAAATTACCCTGATACCAAATGCAGATTGCAATGACAGTTGTAAGCCATTATACATCTTGTCAAAACCTATAAAATTGTGTGGTGCAAAATGTAAAACATAATGTAAACTATAGAGCATACTTAGTAGCAATGCTTCAATATATACTCACCAATTGTAGCGACTGTACCATGCAAATGAAATATGTGAATGAAATATGGGAGTCCAGCACCTTCCCACTCATTATATAGGTCTCCACCCCCTGATACAATACATTATGACAAAATGATCACTAGCAGACTCCCTAGAAGTGTGCCCCAAGTGTGCCATGTCCTGAATTCCACCCCCCGTCCAACACTCTAAACCAATAACCCTTCCTTGTCATATTGCCATAAGAGCGTTCCCAATTTTGTACTTTCAACCACATACCTGCCAATCCCCAGTGTTCACCGGGTCCCACCCCCTACCCTACCCACCCCCAGTTCCACGAACCATCTAACCCATCCTCCCCACTCTACCCACCTGTCAAACCTGTACTGCCCAGTCTAATAGTATTACTACCCTCCTGTCATATCCCTTCAATGCTCAACTACACACTCCCAACTTATTATAGATTATGCTCATATGGGCATTGGCTCATAAACTTCTTCTCTCTTTCTTTTTCCTATAAACCTATTTTCCAGACAATAGCTCTCTGAGTCTGCTCAATTTGCTTAATTCATATCAGTGAGGTCATGTAATATTTGTCCTTTGATGCCTGGCTTGCTTCACTCAACATAAGATCCTCAAGATTCATCCATGTCATATCATGTGTTAGCACTGTATTCCTTCTTACAGGTGAGTAATATTCCATTGTATGTATATACCACATTTTCTTTATCCATTCATCTGTTGATGGGTATTTAGGTTGAATCTAACTTTTGGCAATAGTGAATAATGCCACTGTGAACATTGTTGTACATATATTTGATCATTTCCTTGCTTTCAAATTTTCTGGCTATATACTCACCAGTGGAATCTCTGGATCATATGGCAGTTCTATAGTTAGCTTTTTGAGGAACCACCAAAGTGTCCTCCACAATGGCTGATCCATTCTACATTCACACCAGCAGCGGATGAGGGTTTCTATTCCTCCACATCCTCTCCAACACTTGCAGTCTTCTGATTTTTTTAATAGCCACCAGTCTAATGGGTGTAAGATGGTATCTCATTGTAGTTTTGATTTGCATTTCCCTAATCGCTAGTGTTGTTGACCATCTTTTCATGTGCTTTTTAGTCATTTGCATGTCTTCTTTGGAGAAGTGTCTTTTCAAGTCGCTTGTCCATTTTAAAAAGGATTGTTTGTCTTTTTATTTTCGAGGTGTAGGATTTCTTTGCATATGCAGTATATTAGGCTTCTATCAAATATATGGTTGCCAAATATTTTTTCCCATTGAGTAGACTGCCTTTTTACTTTCTTGATAACCTCCATTGATGTGCAAAAGTTTTTAATTTTGAGGAGATCACATTTATCTATTTTTCTTTTGCTGCTCATGTTTTGGGTGTGATGTTCATGAAACCATTTCCTATGACAAGGTCCTGTAGATGTTTCCTTACATTGTCTTCCAAAGTCTTTATGGTCTTGGCTATTATATTCAGATCTTTGAACTATCTTGAGTTGATTTTTGTAAAAGATATGAGATAGTGTTCCTCTCTCATTCTTTTGGATACGGATATCCAGTTCTCCGAGCACCATTTGTTGAAGAGGCAATTTTCTCCCAACTGAGTGGGCTTGGTGGTCTTGTCAAATATAAGATGACTGTATATGTGAGGATCTATATCAGAACTCTCAATTCAGTTCCATTGTTCGGTATGTCTATCCTTGTGTCAATACCATACAGTTTTGACCACTGAAGCTTTGTAGTATGTTTTAAAGTCAGGTAGTGTGATTCCTCCAATTTCAATTGCAGTGGTTATTTTTATTGGGATTGCATTAAATTTGTAGATTAGTTTGGGTAGAATAGAGGTTTTAATGATGTTTTAGTCTTCCTATCCATGAACAGGGAATATTCTTCCATTTATTTAGGTCTTCTTTGATTTCCATTAAATGTTGAGAAGTTTTCAGTGTATAAGTCATTTACATCTTTAAATTTATTCCTAGGTATTTGATTCTTTTAGTTACTCTTGTAAATGGTATTTTTTTCTTGATTTCCTCCTCAGATTGGTCATAATTGGTGTACAGAAATGCTACGGATTTTTGTGCATTGATCGTATAATCTGCAACTTTACTCAACTCATTTATAAGTTTTAGAAGCTTTGTTGTAGATTTCTCAGGGTTTTCTATGTATAGGATCATGTCTTCTGCAAATAGGGAAATTTTTACTTCCTCCTTTCCAATTTGGATGCATTTTATACCTTTTTCTTGCCTCAGTGCTCGAGCAAGTACTTCTAAGACAATGTTAAAAAGGAGTGGTGATAGAAGTCATCCTTGTCTTGTTCCCGATCTTATAGGGAAAGCTTTTAGGATTTCACCACTGAAAATGATGTTAGCTATGGGCTTTTCATATATGCCCTTTATCATGTTCAGAAAGTTTCCTTCTATTCCTATCATTTGCAGTGTTTTTATCAGGAAAGGGTGTTGTATTTTGTCAAATTTGAAACATTCTATTAGAAGATCTTGGAAAACTAATTTGATTGTGGTCATTCATGTTCCATAGTGTGCCAAAAATACATCTGTTTAGATGTTTTTTATAGAATGATCAAATAATATTTCACAATTCTAACACATTAGTGAAAAAATATTATCAACTATGTATCAGATGTTATTTTAATCATAGTAAGCAAGCTATTGGTCCAACAATTTGATCTTGTTAATAAAAACTTATATCCTCACCTAAATCTTGTGAATTTTCAACCCTGGGGTAATAATGTCTACCTGATATTAAATTAAATATCAAATGAGATATCACTGAACTAAGACACCTGAGTGTATAGACATAGACAGAAAGAAACCTCAGTGCTTTCAAGCAATGCATTGAATACATTGTTTGTCCCTTCATCTGAGTCCTCTAAAAATAAATATTTTTTGAATCTGATATAATATAATCTACTAGGTTCACTATATTCATTATTTCTAGAGCAGATTAGTGAATTATAGTTGTGAAAGCCCAAATTCTCTGTTCATTAGTCAGAATGAAGAAAACATTAAGGTTCAAATACTTTCAATTTATATCTAATGTCTCTTCCTTGCAACACAAAACTTTATGACTTATAATCATTCACTTCTCATCTCAAGGCAACTGCTCTTATGTTTACTATGTTGCATATAGCATCATCTTTTAAATCAACAAGTAACATGAAATAATATATAAAATGACTTTTCTGTACAAATATTCTCACTGTCTTGATTTTGTGATAATCAGGTAGGCTAAGCATTCACTATATTAGAAACCATGCATGTATTCCCAGACCTAGTTTTTCTCCCTAGGTCTGGTTTTTGGAATCCTGGTGATAAACTAAGCCTGATTTATTATATGACCATCTTGTATGGAAAAAGACTATAATTTGGGGTATCTTTGGTCAACCTAAAGAGATATAACAGGGGGACGGATGTGGCTCAGGTGTTTGGGCATCTGTCTCCCATATGGAGGGACCTGGGTTCAATCCCCAGGACCTCCAGGTAAAAATGAAAAAAAGAAAATTATAGAAGGTGTGTGGGCCACTAGGCCCCATGTGTGGGTGTGGTGCCAGACCCTGTCTGCAGGTGTGCTGCCAGGACCTGCATGTGGGAGCACCGCCATGCCCCATCCACAGGTGAGCCACAAAGCCCCATCCACGGGTGCACCACCAGGCCCCATGAGTGGGTGAGTCACCAGGCCCGTTGAGCCATGCAGCAAGATGATGACATAATAGGCGAGTGACACAAGGGAGATCCAAGACAAGACACAATGAAAAACCAGGAGCTAAGCTAGTGCAGGCAGAATTAGGATGCCTCTCTCCCACATCAGAGGGTCTGAGGATCAAATCCCAGTGAAGACAGGAGGAGAAGGATGAGAACAGAGGGCAGGAAACAGACACAGGGTCGTCCAGTGAATGGACACAGAAACAACAAATATGGGGGGTGGGGTAAAAATGGATACAAGTAAATAAATAAATAAATAAATAAATAAATAAATAAATAAATGTATAGGGGAGGAAGATACAGACTATATTTAGTAGAAATACTTTGACAATGCTCTTTCACGATTTGTTAACAAATGTTTCACAACAATGCAGGGTGTTTGTGGGGGAAGTGATGTGTGGGAGCCCTCTATGATGTTATGCATATTTGTTTTGTAAGTTCATGATGTTTACTGAACACTTCAGTTTATGTATGTTTATGTATCTATGATACACTTCAATAATTTTTTTTTTAAAGACTTTTCCATGGAACAATAATCCAGGTTAGTTGAGTATGTCTCAGTTACAACACATGTCAGCCTGATGTTGACTTTATACTCTGTACATCATTGCTTTTGAATAATGTAAACATGAATTGTCTTCCATAAACCAATTATGTAATTAGTGTTCTTCTATATTATAAGCTATTGGTAATGTGAAAGGTTCAACCCTGTCTTTTGTTAAAGCAAGTTATGAGTTGCTTGTACTTACTTCTTTCAAAGCTGATTTTCTGGGCTTTATATTAATAGTGTAATGATGTACTCATTTTTGCTATAGCAATACTTTATTCTCCCCTTTTAACAATAAAATCAATACATTGTAATGTAAAAAAATGTTATACACATTCGTTCATGCCTATTATGATAACAGAAAAGCCTTAATTTATGAGAAAAGGCACTGCTTTGTTGTAAGTTACACAAAAACAGGAAAAAATAAGTTTCAGTAACTCATCAAACTCTTTTATAAGAGATAACATACTAGGAACAAAGACTGAATTAATTCTCAGTCCAATAATATTTGTCTTTAGCTATTTATTTTATACTTCTGAGTTAACCATGTTCTTTTCCAGCTACTATAACACACGACACACACTTGCAGAATTCTTAATGTAGCCAACCCAGATTGGCACTGTAATTTTGAAGTGGGGTCTGTGTGTTCACTTGCGAAAAATAAAAAAATAAAAAGAATCAGAAGTAAGCTTATCTCATATGTAGTATTTTCTTGATTTGCTGAGATGATTTGTATAATGTATGGCTGAAACAAAAAACATTTCTTTATTATCCTTAAACAATATTCATTTTTAAGAATACAGTGGTGTTTTTAAATTGCAATTACTTTTATGCAACTAACATATTAGGTGACTTAGAATAAAATTATTTCATTATTTTCTCTCTTAAAATGCTTTTATCTACCATGCATTGGCAGTGACTTACAGACCATACAATCAGATACATTTGCTAAGTTATGTAAAATAATGTGTTTAGTATATTTTGTTTCTCTTACTCCTTCTTGGAAGGGCTTCTTAATGATAAATGGGTTAAGGGAAACAGTAGTAAATATGATATCCACCTGGTCAATAAATCTGAATTATGAGCAGATATTTTTCCACTGTGGTTAAGGTAAAATGTAGAAATTTCTTCTTCTTCAGCATAAAGCTTTAATGGGAGATTTTATAAGTAAATATAAAATGGTTGTTTGGCAGAAAACTGGGGAAAAAAAGCTTGATGAATTCAATAAAATTAAACAAAAAAAAATTACCTAATCAAACAGTTGGCAACTTTTTAATTTTTTTAACCTTTGGAAAATAAGTGGCAAAAATGAAAGATTGCTGGCGAGGATCACAGCTTATATCCATTCAGAGCTCTCTTTTCTGTCTCAAGCCCTGACTTAAGTAAACATATATACAATTTGCTTACATAACAAACAGGAATGCCCTTATGAGATAAAATTAGGGAGTACTAATCCACTTGGTGCAAAATTAAGAAATATGTGTTTTTCTAAACAAAAGTTGGATAAAACCATGACTTGTAACCACTTCATTGCATATCACATCCAGAGGTAACACAGTTTTCCTGAGAGAAGTGTCTTCAGAGCCTCCTTCACATCCTTGTTCCTTAATGTGTAGATGATAGGATTTAAAGCAGGAGTCACCATGTTGTAGAAAAGACAGATAAACTTGTGTCTATCCTGGCTATAACTGTCACTTGGCTGGAGATACATGTAGATGTCAGTGCCATAAAAAAGGATCACCACAATGAGGTGGGAGGAGCAGGTGCCCCAGGCTTTATGCCTTGCCTCCAGTGATTTGATCCTCAGAACAGCTTAGGTTATGAAGACATAAGAGGTAAGCATGAGTTCTGTAGGGATTAGGAGGAATAGGACACTCCTGACAAAAAGCACCAATTCATTAATGGTTGTGGCCACACAAGTAAATCTGAGGAGAGTTGGTACTTCACAAATAAAATGATCCAATCTGTGGTTGCCACAGAGAGGCAACTGCAAGGTGAAGGTAGATTGAATCAAAGAATAGACCACTCACCCAGGAGATGTATGCCAGCTGCTGACATAGTCATGTGCTCATGATGACTACATACTATAAGGGTTTGCAGATAGCCACATAGTGATCGAAGGCCGTCACAGCCAAAAGGATGCACTCTGTAGAGCCCAGGGCTAGAGAGATATAGAGTTGGACCACACAACCTCCATAAGTGATGGTGTTCTCTGGTCTTTGCAGGTTAACTAGGGTCTGAGGGGCAAGTCTAGTGGTGATGCAGAGTTCCAGGAAGGAGAGGTTACTTAGGAAAAAGTACATGGGGGTGTGGAGAGGAGGATCCAGGTATGAGATAATGATGATGATGAAGTTTTCCATAAAGGTCAGGAGATAGAGGAAAAGGACAAATACAAAGAGCACAGCCTTTAGATGAGGGTGGTCTGAGAAGCCAAGAAAGATGAAACCCACCAGGGAACTGTCATTGGACCTTCCCATACCTCTAGGGGCAACATCACCTGCTAAGAGAAAAATGAGAAGTCTGAAACAGTTTATCTGAGAATCAAAAAATGTAAGAACTGAAAGATCATGCAGACCTACTTGTCCAAACTACTCATTTTTGCCCTTAATGTTGTCCATATACCTTCCAGTCTAATGCCTCTTCTTAGAAAATCATGAGTAATTTCAATTCCAGGGTTTTCTGGGAACTCATTATTGAAGCCTGTCAAAGTGGATACTTGCATGAATATCTAGAAATGTGCCATCATTTACTGCTGAAAATAAGGCCCTTCAAACTTAAAAAGAAGAAAAAACTATATTCATGGTGTTTAACTGTAGATCAAAATCTATATTCAAAATCTGAATACATTCAGGCTTCATCCTAGGCACAAGAGAGGACAGGAAATCTTCCTTGTCTGGCCACCACTGCACACACACACATTTAGTGTCTTTATGCATTGCTTCAACAGGGATAAGATAGTCATCAATCTAATATTCCATCTAGAGATACAAAACAAAATTGAACAGGTACATAATGAATAATCTAAATTTTAAAAAAGAAAAATTAAAAATGATGTTCTGAGGCTGAACCAAAGTAAATAATTTTTAAATCAGTTTTGCAAAATAACAGATGATAAAGAAATCATTTTGAAATGTGGAGACTGGGAAAGTTTTCTGGATGAAACTAATACAAAGTCTTTTAAAAATAGACACTGTTGGCATGTAATAGGATAGAAGAAGATCGTTTTTACCTGTGGGACATATTATAATGACTAGAAGAAAAAGAAACGTGTTTGAGGAAGGAGGCTATATGATATAAAATTCAACATATATCAAACATATTCATTCAATGATTGAACTGTCAAAAATAAAATTATTATAAAAGCATATTTTGACTCAATATTATTTAAATAAACTGGTTTCATCATAAAACAAAAATATATTAAACAGAATATACAACATTAACAAAAGTTACAGATTTGTTAAATTCCCCTTACAAATATATAATTTGTTTTAAAATGATCATTGATAAATCCTTTTAAACTCCTTAAATTTCAACATGACAAAAATTTTAAGCTGCAATCACAAATGCTTATTTGAAAGGTGAGGAAAATTTGAAGTCTTTTGGTCACTAGGAGAACTAATCTTTGGATAGATTATGTGGATGATTCACTTGTTTTTATAAGAAGAACCAGGAAGGTCAGCATTGAATGTATTCCCAGAAAATGGAATTTGGAGCCAAACTGTAGAGATAATTGAATGAAATAAAGTATATGTCTTTGAAGTGGAAGCATTGAAATGCAGGTACAGGCTTATGAGCAGTAAAAAAGAATGACATTTTCAAATTCTATTTTGAAAATATTGATCGGCAGTGCCATACAGTGGGTTGGGGAAGACACTGATGTCAAGATTTCAAATATTGGATATTTCAAAAGTTCTAGTGGAAGTGAATGCACTATGAACTTGGGTTATATAGTGTGAATAGACTAATAATTACCAAAACAGCACAATTAATTGAATAATGACTTTTATATAGAAAAGAGAATATGTTGAAGAATATGATTGCATTCTTCCAGATGAGAATCTAGAAAAACATAACATGACAGAATAGATTTCTCATTCTGAAACACTTTTGTCTGCCTGACCAATTCTTTAAATTAAAAATTTGTTTCACCTCCCCCTATAGAAATGTTAGACAAATGACATTCTATTCTGCTGATTTTGAAATAAAAGCTTGGGAATTGAATAAGCTATGTCTAGTGTGCATATTTGTATTCCCTGCAGAGTCAGATGAGGTGTAATTCTTCCCATTGGAGGTAGCATGGCATGTTTATGCTATCTTCATTCAGGCCTCAAAAGCTTTCCTCTATGTTTTACAAGTTGCAATACCTGTTTGTCACTAGAGTTGAGAACATGTGCGCTAAACATGAATAGTAAATGCAAAAAGTATAAATATTGATTTAAGTTCATAGAAGTGAATGATCAAAACCATATTTATATAAGTGAATCCAAGAAACCTCAGCTTTCCAACAAAGACCTAAATCAATAGCAGATGAGAAGGAGATTTTAAATAGATGACAATTACATGAGATATACTAAAAATGGGGATTCTCTTTAGGTTTTCTTAGAATAACAGTTAATAAGTTTGTATGTTTGTGAAAGGAGAGGTAGAAAAGATTCAAAATTCAAGAATTCTATAATGCAGATAGTGAAATACTTTGAAAATCAGCCAAATAATCAAGATATGGTTAGGTCTTTGATTATAGGCAGGACATATGCAACTCAAGTTTCACAATATCTTATCTGTGTAAAATAGTTTGGGGAAAGAAGAAGAAAAGAAGGAAATAAGGAAATAAGGAGAGAAAGAGATAAAGATAGAGAGAGAGAAAGAGCCAGAGAAGAAAGAAAGAAAGAAATAAAGAAAGAAAGAAAGAAAGAAAGAAAGAAGAAGAAAGAGAAGGAAAGAAAAAAAAGGAAGGAAGGAAAGAAGGAAGGAAGGAAGGAAGGAAGGAAGGAAGGAAGGAAGGAAGGAAGGAAGGAAGGAAGGAAGGAAGAAGGGAGGGAAGGAGGGAAGGAGAGAAGGAGGGAGGGAAGGCAAAAAAGTAAGGATCAAGGTTTGATGTCATGAAGTCCATGTTCTTTGTCTCTATTGCTCATTGTAATTAAGCCTCACACAGCAGCCAGAATTTTCTTTGTCTCTCAAATATGACATTTCCCTTTGAATGGCTCCAGGTATTTACAAGAAAAATGTGCACTATCCACAAGGCATTCAACACCCTCCTTGTGGTGGTTTATGCCCTCCCTACATCCACCACCCTCTCCCACACATCTAACTTATCATGCTGCCATTCTGAGTGGTTTGCACTCCCCTTACTTGCCCTTTCACTCAGTCAAGCATTTCCTTAGGCTTCTCCCTATGAAAGGCTATTCTTCCACAACTCCCATCACATGAAACTCATCTCCTCCCTTTTCAAGACTCCATGCTTGTCACTTATGTATAAAGCCTTCCTTGACTCTGACCGGCCATCACATGCCCCATACCCCACCCAGGTAGGATTTACCAATTCTTATCTTATAAATCCATCCTTCATCCTGAACCTACTTCTATCATAGAAACTATTAGATAGCACTGACCTAAATTTTTACATTTATGTATTTCTAATAAACCATAGGCTTCTTAAAGTGAAGGGTCATCTTTTACAGATTTTGTATTATGTAATTTGTATGGAGTCTAAAGCATAGTAAATGATAAATGTTTACTGAATAAACTAATGCATTTTAGTTGTCCTATTTTCCACAGCCAGACTCTCTCTTGGGTCTTTCTGGATAGAATAAATGTTACCTTTGCTTTTGTGACACTCCAACCTTGCTCAGTACTCAAGCTGCCTGCCTGTCAAAAGCCTTGGAACAGGCTGAAAATCCATAACCATGTCCTATCTCAATTTGAAGAGAAACAATATAAGACTGATGTTTCTTTGGTCTACTCCATTTCCCAGATATGTTGTTCCTCCATGTCTATCCTGCCTTTTGGTGAAAGTAAAAGACTGTTGGTTTTAGAGTTCTCAGTATCTGCTCATGTGTTTTAAAGTTACCCACTTGAGCAAGGAAAGCCTGGTATAATGTGTAAGCAACTGACCTCTCCAGTGCACATTCTGATTTATGCTATCCCATCCTTCAACTTGCTGACCTGTAAGCATTAATAAAATGCAATCACATTTCTCTGAGGAAACTGACAAATGAGACCACAATCTTAATGAAGTCAATAATGAATGATCCTCCTGAAAGCATTTTATTCTGTCTCAATAAAATCAAAACTAAAAATTCATTTTAGTGACATTGTACTTACACTATTCCTCTATTTGAGATTTCAGAGAGTCCAGAGTCCAAAGGCTTGCAAGGACATACAGCTTGAGTTGTATAACTGTATGGTAATTCTGATAATAATTTTTTACAAAAGACTGATATCACATTGAATTAAGTACTCTAGGATGTTGGTTGCATCTATCTATGTATCTCTTTATGTAAATATCTATGTAACTCTTTAAGTATCTATATATCTATCATCTGTTCTCTGTATATCTAGGTGTGCACATCTATCTGTCTATCTATCTATCTATCTATCTATCTATCTATCTATCTATCTATCTATCTATCATCTATCTATCTCTGTTTTTCCTGTAAGAGATGACTTAAATTGAAAATATCAATCACTTATACTAATTAATTGCAACATACTACCTTGCACTTAGGAATGGCAACAGAAAATTGTCATCCCCATAATTGAGGGGAAAAAAACCCTGAAATCCAAATAGTTTAAGTTTCTCATGCAACATTTCATGTTACATTAATGACAAAACAAGTCCAGCAGTGAAAGAAACCTTAAGACTCTACCTCAATAACTTTTATAGAACCATTCAAGACATAAGTGCATCCAAGTAATGCTAAATTCAACTGAAGTCTTAATACCAAGGCTATAGAAATGTGTTGGTATTTTCTACATCTTCAGAAAGCACATTATGTAGCATTTTCTTAGCTTTGTGTTTCTGTGTCAAACTGATCCTGACCCACCAGGCAACATAGTTTCAGAACAATGTCTGTTGACATTGTTGACATTATTTCTCACAGGAACAAAGCCTGAAGAAACTGTTTTAGTTATAATGAGATTTGGGAGAGAGGGGGATCTGTAGTGAACAGAATCCCTTTATGGCAAGCTCATGTTTATTCTCATTTACTAAATCTTCTGGGGTAACCTGTGTCCCCAGAAGGCAATTAGCAGATGAAGTAACTAACTTCAGGGGATCAACCAGGGAGAATGGATATACATATTTCCCTAAGGTGGAGTATTCCTTTTTTGATACAGCATCATCTGGGACTTCCTACTTTGTAAAGGAAGCTATCAGACTTCTCAACATAAAAAATAAACAACTTGTCTGTGTTTCCTCCTTCCCTCCAGTTACAAGAAGAACAACTCTTTCATCCCCTTTAAAGCTAATACTTCCTTTTGTAACTTGGATTATCTGCATCATATAGCTCCTTATAACTAGCAACATCTTTATTACTTAGTGCAAAAAATTTCATAGTAAAATCATCGGGAGGTATGTTTATATTTACTGTTTCTTTTGTAATCTTATTCTTCTCCTCAAAACCTTTATGTTGGATTACTCAAACATCAATCCAGCATCCTCATCTCTTACCACAATTTAATTTCTCCCTAAGTGAACCAATCTGCTAATCATGAAATTAATTATGAATACATTCCTCTAGTGAGGACCAGATCCTCATATTCAACTTTCAAATGGACATCTCCACTTGAAGAAACATCCCTAATGCACTTTTTTCAAATCTAAGCCCATGATTTCACTATTATGTTTCTTCTAAAAATAAATGCCATCATCATCAGCCCAATTTATGCAAGGTAGAAACTTAGGTCCATCATCAATGCGACCATCAATAAGTTTATTTGTTTTATCCTTCATATCAAGTCCCCAAAATTACAAATAACACCTAAATATTTCTCAAATATGCTCACACTTTATTAACTCTTCAATCTACAATGGTAGTTGCAAGTTTTAAGCAGAAAGAAGATATCTTATGTTCTATTGATGTTCTCTCATTAAGTAAAGGGAAAAATGAGTCAAAAATAAGTGTAGGAATTTGTACTTGTTATAAGAAGCATTAGGACTAAAACCCAGGACACCACCTCTGAGTCTGGTGTCCTTTTCAATACATCAATACTAGTTGACATGTTGAAATAATGTACAACTTTTATAAGTCTAAATTCTATACCTCCTTCAATATCCAGGTCCTTACATTAGCCCTGTATTGGTTTAGCTTTCCTTGAACTTTCTCAACTCTGAAGCATAGGCTGTTTTTTATTTTTATATTACCTGAGGCATTTTGATATTATTTATGAATTCTAAAAAGAGATATAGATTATGTTTGTAAACTGGTCAGTTCCTCTGGGCATGAATTTCTTTGATTGTATTACATTAAAAGTTACATTTACTTGATTAAATTAAGATTAGAACTTTGATTCAGTCATGTCAGTAGGGTGTTGAATGCCCACCCTCTTGGTGGGCAGACACTCACACAGGAAAAGACACAATAGAGGAAGAAAGACAGCTCATTAGACACAGCAGAGGTCCTGGGAAGAGAGATGAGTCTGATAGTCTACAATTGGCCTTATGAAGAGAAGAGAACAACTGAGCCAGGAATGAAACAAGCCCCAAGGAAAGAGATGAGCCTTATGCCAGTCTACAGATGAGATCAGAAGAAGCTGGGACCATGGAGCCTTAAGAAGCAGAAGGAAGGCTGAACCCTCACAGACATCACCCACCATCTTGCTTCAACCTGTGGCAAATTACTTTGGGTGAGAACGTACCTCTTATGGTACCTTGAGTTGGACTCTTTAGGCCCTTGTGACTGTAAGCTTCTACACAAAAGAAACACCTTTTTTATATAATAAAATACATTTTATTTTTCTTGCTTTAATATTTTCATAATTTTTAATTTACTTCAGTTATAAAAACATGCTAATATCTCTACATATATGACTTTTAAAAACTCTTCTTTATTTGGCTTAAATTTGTACAACCTTCTGGTCTCTCTGTGATAACTTCTTTCTCTGCTTCTTAGAAGTCATAAGTGATGAGTCAGTCATTCCTTGACTTGCTTACTCTTTAAATGAAATGATTAACACACTTGTACCTACAAGATCTTCCCACTTTAGTGAGATGAGAATATCTTTCTCATCTCACTAAAATGCTTCTTTATTTTGATATATGTTTGAACCCACCATTTTTGCCTACAATTGTCCATACAACCCAGTACTTGTTATCAAGCAAGAAAGTAGAATGTAAACTCATATATTCACACAAAATTTCCCAAAATTAATATGCAAATGTTCTTCATTTTCAGAAAAGGTATACACATGGAAAGACTATTTAGAGTGAAATCATGAGAAATGATTATCAGTGTTTAATAATAAATAGTGAAAGATATTTGATTGAGATTATATCCACAAAATTCAAAGTGAACACAAAATGTTTTATATGTAAAATATAGGTTATAATAACAATAATAAATATTATTAAATGTGTTTTCAAAGCACAAAATATTCTAGAGCTGTAATTCATCTCAGGAAATTTAATTCACAGTTAGTTGGTTAGAACTGGCTCATTGACTCAATTATATATTCAACTATATAATTAGAGAGTCAGGCTCCCTCCAGCAGCTCTGTCCACCCCTTTCAATGTATGACTTTAGTTTTCATGGTGTTTTTGCACATCAACACATCACTTCCGAATTCTAAGCAGAAGGAATATAGGGTGAAATAAGTCTTTTGCTTTATGACATTTTGCTCAAGGTGCAGCCATCTTAACTACATCCAGCTTTGAAACTATGGAAAGAATTAAGCTACTTGTACGTCTATAGCTATGGGGATGCTATAAGACTGAACAATTGCACTGTTAGTAAATGAATGATGGGCAGGAAAAATGTCCTTATGAATGCCTTGAATGTTTGTGTGTTTGCCTTAATCTTTTAAAGGTTTATCACTTAAAAGAGATCTCATATTTGCTAGTTAATTAATACATTTTGAGGAAAATACATTAAAGCATAAACTGAGTAAACATTTCACCATATGCTGCTTCTGGGTCCTAGCAAAGTCAGGACTAGGTGCATATATTTCATAGTCTTTTTAGAATGTTAAAAATTGAGTAAGCAACTAATTTAAAAAAAGAGAATAAAACATCCAATTTATGATCCTCTGGAAGATTTTCTTCACAGTATCACTTTTAGGAAAACTTTGAGAATCATGTAAAATTTATTTACAGAATATTCCCTAGAACTTTCTTAAGAGCCCCTTTGAACTCTTTGTTCCTCACAGTATAAATAAGAGGGTTTAGCATAGGGGTCATCACAGTGTAGAAGAGGGAATTAAACTTTCCCTGGTCTTTGTATTTACTCTTGGCTGGCTGCACATATATGAAGTTGATGGTTCCATAGAAGATGATGACCACCAACAGGTGGCAAAAGCAGGTCCCAAATGCTTTCTGTCTCCCAGTGGTTGACTTGATCCTCAAAACAGCCTGGGCAATGTAGCCATAAGAGACTGGGATGAATGAGACAGGCACTACAAGGAAGAGGACACTGGCCACAAAAAGACCAACCTCATTGAAAGTGGTATCAATGCAAGCCAACTTCCCATTGTATCCATCTATTACTTCTAGGTGAGCATGGACTTATGAATATCTGAAATGATGCAGGGATAGTAATTGCCAGAACATCATACTTATTCATAGAACTAATCTGGAAAAAGCTTATCACCGTCTACTCTTCAAGGTTCCATAGTGATGTCTAAATCAAGTCATCATCAGGAGATGCTTTCTTCCTGAAGACTGGCTACTGGGGGATCTTGGACTCATCTATCACATGACAAGGCACAGGGTGGTATCTGCTCATAAAGCAGTAATTTTTTCAGTTAGTTTATAACCATGTATTACACAATTCACACTGAAAACATCACTGATAAGTTTTCATGCATAAAGTATAATAAAATGATTTAAAGCAAGCATGAGGTGATATAAAGTTTGTGTCATTGGCCAGGTTTTAATGAAAACATTGATTATACGTAGAGTAGAATTTTTGATCTTTGTATTTTCTAACTCACCACTGGTAAAACTCAAATTAATAACAAAAAGTTAGTAGATGCTAAAATTTCAACTATAAAATATTAGAATAGATCATTCAAAAGAAACCTGAATATCAAAACATAAGAATATTCACAGTTCTAAACTTCTCATTAAACAACATAAAATAAGGAAATAAGCAAGTTAAAGAAGTTAGAAAAATACCACAAAATAAATCTTATGAGAAGCAAAATGATTAAAAATCAATTTTAATTTTAATTAAAAATAAACAAAAACATTGTGAATATTGGAAAATAATTCATATATAAAACATACAGGGAGCAGATGTGGCTCAAGTGGTTGAGTACCTGCTTCCCACATGGGAGGTCCCTTGTTTGGTTCCTGGTGCCTTTAAAAACAACAACAACAACAACAGCAAACAAAACAAAGAAACAAAAAAAACATAGTTGCTGATGAGGCTCAGTGGTTAAGTACTGGCTTCCCACATACAAGGTCTCGGGTTCATTCCTTGGCCCCTGGTATCTAAAAAAAAAGAGAAAAAGATATAGCAACAATATAACAAAGAACCCAAAATTATTTTAAAAATAATAATGGAAAATTTACAAATAAGGTAAATTTTGGAAACATTTAAGTAATATTTTAATAGAGTTTATTTCATAAAGAGATTTCCATGTAAGACAAGTAATTAATACATTATAATGTAATCAGTTTTCATTTGTAGTCAAAAAGATATAAAATACCTATACTGTGACATATGATCATTAAAAGTGTAAATTACACTGGAAGATTTTTTGTAGTTTGATTGATTTCCTTAATTATAAAAATTCATTTTAGAAAGAATTACTTTGTCTAACTGAGACCCAATGAATCATGCCAATAATTGCCCCTTCCACCAATAATACCTAAGGAGCCTCCTCAAAGGGTCAACATATCCCAACCACCGAGGTCTTCCTAAATGCCTTGTATGTATTTCTTTTTCTTCTTTCAGTGCAACTTTCCTTCCCTTGGATCCCATGCACACTAGTGCATGTGCCCTAAACCATGGCATAGCCCAAACTTTTGGCCTAGGCAGCTGAAAAGACTTCCTAATGTGGATACTTTTTGGACCTTTTCCCACAACCAATCCACAGGGCCCCTGGAGCATACCATGGGCTAAGGTTTTCTAAATTCTTAGCAATACTGTTGTGTCCCCATAGTCACATATCACTTTTAAGGAACACTGATTCATTCCACACTCAGAGAACAAGCTTCTCATAATAAACTGAGTGCTTCATGTACTCTGTCCTTAAATATCTGCCTCAAAGTATTTGCAAACTTCCAGCTCTTTTCATGTCTAACATTGTCCTGTCTGAGTGTATCATGAGCACTGATCAAAGCCGCATCTTCCCTTGTGCTAGACCCCATTCATAACTCCACACATCCATCTGGTGCTCTTCTCTCTTATGGAACTCTTCTGACTGTCTTAATTTGTGAGAGTCTGTCTTTAGTCCTTTGTGAGAGTCTGACTCTAGTCCCACTTCCCCAGGTTATTCCTCTTGGTTGCCTCCATCAGAAATCCCACATAAATCAGCAAATTATGTAAACCCTATATTGTGACATCCTGTAGCACTGACTATTTTTTCACTTTGAAAATAGTATATCATTTCTTTCACCACATGCTTGCAGCTCATGGGCTTCAAGTACTGAATAATAATAAATTGTTATTCTCCTTAAAATATTTTTTTAGTATACAAATGTTGCTATGAATGATTCATCCATCTACCCTATTTTGGTAGACTCTTCTTTACTTTCCAAAAATGAACAACAAATCATCAATTTATAGTTTTTTTTTCTAATCCTAAACACCACTTTTTACCCAAACAAAATAGAGCTAAGACTAAGCCAGGAGCCCACACATCATGTCAACTAACTAACTATGCCTTTTATATTTTATTGCATATAGAGAAAATATGATGTTAAATCTACTAAAGAGAATCCAGGTGGTTGATTTCAAATAAGTCCTTTCATGTGGTCTTAGAGTTTGATGGAATATTTTCTCATATAAAATAGAAATTCTGCATTTGTTTCTGTTTCTTTTGGTTGGTTTGTTTGTTTCTGAGGTCCAATATCAAAACAACGAAAGTGGCATTTTCATCTATGGACAAAAATAGATTTATTATTATTCTAGTAATGGAAGAATTTGTAATATTGATATAAAGGCAGTGGTCACCAGAGCTTCTGAGTGGAGGCAGAGGGAAGAATAGGTGTAACATGGGGCATTTTGGAGACATTTGAATTATTTGGCATGCCATTGCAATGACAGATATGCATGGGGTTATGCAGAGGAGAAAATTTAAAAAAAAGTTTTGTTGATGTGGCATCATCACACCCCAGATGGGTAAGTGAATTACTATCTTTCCCCTATGAGAAATATGTAGCTCATTAAAATGTCTATAATAGAGGATCCTGGGATATGGTCATGGAAAAAAAAAAACAACAACAACCTGCTGTCTTGCAGAAAGATGTCAGCAACAACATGGCATGTTTGCAATCACTTGCAAGTTAAATTCATTCTGATAATGCCTGCATGAGGCAGTAGAGAAACAGTATCATTGAGTGGTCTATAGAAAAGTAGCCTTATGCATAAATCCCTTGAGTAACTGGCCCAGAGTATTAAATTAGTTACTGACAGAATTTTAAGTGAACAGCAAATGTCAGGCATTCTTGTACCATGTGCTGTTCTCACTACTGTAAAGGGTCCATTTTACATTTCTGACCAGACATTAAATGAATAATTCTATTCCTATTCCTCTTTTCTTATATTAATTTACCTCAATTGTAAAAATTGAGTTATTTGAAATAGGATAAGCTCCATTCTCACATGGTTCCCTAATTATTCATTCATACTTTTCAAGAATTTCCAAAATCTATATTGTAAGGAAATAATTTTTTCTGCTTTCCATTTCTCAGTTTAATGGGAATTCAGAGACTTTTGTGACTTTCTCTGTACAAAGGATAGCATTCCATTTCTAACCATGTCCTGCTTTATCATGTGAATCTATCCTCTGACTCATCTAATAACTTTTAAGGAAATTTACTCTCTGGCCTTAAAATGGATCATACCACCTGAAGATTATTTGACTCCTATACAAGCTGGCAAACTCTTTAAAGCTCACCTGTACATTTTTCCTTTCTTATGAATATATTAATATATTTGTCATTACCAAATAACATAATTCTTTCCTCCTTCTTCAAAGTAAGGCTTCATTGTTTAGATAACGTTTCTTTACAAAAATATCAATTCAGTACCAAAAGTCTAAATATTTTTTTTTTTAAAGATGCTTTTGGGGCAGGGAAGGAAAAAGCAGTTGTAATACAGGTGCTTTTTCAGAACTTGAGAATTATCCTGAGTGACATTACAATGACAGATATAGGCCATTTTACATCAGCATATAACATGCAGAACTGTGTGGGAGAGAGTGTGGTATACAATGTGAACTATGGTCCATGCTTAGTGTCAAAGTCCCAGGATGTGTATATCCATTGCTGGTGATGTGCCACACTAATGAAAGATGTTTATGTGGAATGTTATGGGAGGTGTGGGAAGTAGGGAACATGGAAACCCCTGTAACTTTTGTGTAACATTTATGTAATCTAAGCATCTTTTAAAATATATTTTAAAAATTATTAATTAAAAAAAAATGTAACAGTCTTTAGTTAGACTGAGGTAGATATCTGACAATTTTTTGAAATGAATTTTCTCTTGTTGACTCTTTTTTCACAATAGATATAATCATATAGTGAAAATCTATCGATAAACTTGGCTGGATCATTAGCATTTAACTCTATTAAGATATGGTGACCATTTGTTCACATATGTGTCACCAGTGCCTCAACAATAAATGAACCTGGGGGGAATGGATGTGGCTCAAGCACTTGGGCACCTGCCTCCCATATGGGGGGTCCTGGGTTCTGTTCCTGGTTCCTCTCAAAGAAGACCAGCAAGAAAGCAAGCTGACATGACAGGCTGGCATGGTGAGCTTATATGAGATGAAGCAACAAGGAGATGTAACAAGGAGACACAAGGAGAGACACAACAAGCAGGGAGTGGATGTGGCTCAAGGGATTGGGCACCTGCCTCCCACATGAGAGGTCCTGGATTCAGTTCCTGGTGCCTCCTAAAAGAATATGAGCAGACACAGAGAGCACACAATGAAGAGACACAGAGAACAGACAGTGAGAACAAACAAGTGTGTGGGGGGTGATAAAAAATATTTTAAAAAAATAATAATAAATGAACCCATTTTTTAAAGAAGGAAATTAGACAAGCGAAGTTCCATGATGCATTAAAAATTACGTTCACCTGGTAATGTGTGAAAGGATAAAGGGTATGCTTGATTAATTATTTAATTAATTATCCTTGTCAAGTAGTCCATATGGCAAGTGGTTGAAACAAACTGTAAAGAAGTGTATAACCAGAGACATAATTAAAAGGCAGGATTTACAGTATTGTAAATAGGTTACATACAACAAATGAGATGGAGGAAGAGGTCAAACTTGTTGTCACAGTTGACAGATGCAATGTGTTCCCTATTCTGATATCAGCAACAGTGAACAAGCCAACAGAAATTTAGAGAGATTGTGATTTTAATTTTAGTGTTAATTTTGAGAATGCTTAAATCTCCTAGGTAGAAATGGAGAATTAGAGAGGCAGAGGGATAAATTCTCTTCCAGAAAAATATCTAGAGGACTCTCTGGGGCTGCTTTGGGACTCAGGACACCAGGGGATGGCAAGACACAGAAGACAGAGGGGTAAAGAAGACAGAGTGAGAATCACTGTACCTGGATTGAACAGACCCTTGCACATGGGGTTTGAGCAATAAGTTCGGTTGCATTTAGATTGTCAATTTTTACCCCTCAAAAGACATTTTCAGTAATGGAGGCAATTCAGAGTTATTCCAAAATTTCCATTAATGACTGCCAATCTGGAAAGAAGCATAATTTGGGAGAAGCTAAGAAGCTCGAAGGAAATCTTGGAACGTCTTGGGAAACTTTCATTCTTATGTGGAGGTTACTAGTTCTCTAAAATACGCAATCATGTGAAATTCAATTTTTTACATTAGTAAATTTTTTAAAGGATATTTTTTACTATTTTTTTCTTTATTAGAGAAGTGTATTAACAGAACAATCATGCATAAAACACAGGATCCCCAAATACAACCCTAATATTAATGCCTTAATGTTCTATTGGAATAGAACATTTGTTACAATTAATGATAGCACATTTATTAATTGTAGTAATAACTGTAGTACATGGTTTAATTTAGAGTTCACTGTTTAGTGTAGTTCCATGGATTTTTTAAACATTTTTATTCTGTTACCATGCATGCAGTGTATGGTAACAGATTAAAACATTTCCTCTTTTAATCAAATTTAGGTATGTATTTCAGTGCTGGTAATTGCTTTCACAATGTTGGGCTACTGTCACCACCATCCATTACCAGAACATTTCCCATCATTCCAGATAACTACCTTGTATATTTTAAGCCTTTATGTCACCTTCCTTATCCTCACCTCATTGCCTAATAGCCTATATACTAGATTCTGTCTCTATGAGTTTGTTTATTCTAGTTGTTCAAATCCATGAGATCATGCAATGATCCATGAGATCATACAAGGATCTCATGTCCTTTTGTATTTGGCTTATTTCATTCACCTTGATGTCTTCCACAATCATCCCTGTTGTCACATGTATCAGGAGTTCATTGCTTCTTACAGATGAATCATATTCCACTGTATGTATATACTATATTTTCTTTACTCATTCATCAATTGATAGACACTTGGGTTGCTTCAATCTTTTTTTTTTTTTAAGATTTATTTATTTATTTATCCCCCCCTTGCTGCTTGTGTTTGCTGTGTCCATTTGCTGTGTGTTTTTTCTGTGTCTGCTTATCTCCCCCTTGCTGCGAGGTCTTGCTGCATCAGCCCACCGCACCGCGCGGGTCAGCCTGCCCTCACAAGGAGACCCCGGGAAGCGAACCCGGGGCCTCCCATATGGTAAATGGGAGCTCTATCGATTGAGCCACACCCACTTCCCTGCTTCAATCTTTTTGAAATTATGAATAATGCTGCTTTGAACATGAGGTTGGAAATATCTGTTCCAGTCCTTGTTTTCAATTATTTAGGGTATGTAACAAGTAGTAGGATTCCCAGGTCATATGGTAATGCTACAGTTAGCTTTCTAAGGAATTGCCTAACTGTGTTCCACAGCAGCTGCACCATTTTACATCCCTACCAGCAATAATTGAGTATTTATATTTCTCTACCACTTGCTATTTTCTGGTTAGTTTGTTTTTTTTTTTTAAACGGTAGATGTTCCAAAGGATCTGAGATGGTATCTCATTGTGGTTTTGATAGCTAATGATGTTATGCATGTCTTCATGTGCTTTCTGGCCATTTGTATATTTTCTTTAGAGAGATGTCTGCTCAAGGTTTTTGCCCATTTTTGATTGGGCTTTTTCTCTTTTTGTTAAGTTATAGGAATTCTTTATAGAATCTGTTTATTAATTTTTATCATGTGGTTAATATGTGGTTTCCAAATATTTTTTCTCATTGTATAGATTGTCATTTTCTTTTCAAAATAAAGTCATTTGAGGCAGAAATTTTTTAAATTTTGATGAGGTCCCATTTATCTATTTTTTTCTTTTGTTACTTGTGCTTTAGACATAAAGTCAAAGAAACCATTGCCTAACCAATATCTTGGAGATGCTTCCTTACATTTTCTTCCCAGAGGATTTTCATAAGTTTGGCTCTTATATTTAGTTTTTGATCCATTTTGTCTTGATATTCTTATAAAGTCTGCTGTAAGGATATTTCTTTTTTCCTGTAAATGGAGATGCCATTTTCCTGGCACTATTTGTTGAGGAAACATTTCTATACCAATTGAGTGGTCTTTGCCCCTTGTCAAAAATCAGTTGGCCATAAAAGTGAGGTTGAATTTCTAAGGTCTCAAACTCCCCTACAGTTACCACCATGTATTGTATATTTGTTATCATTCATAAGAGAACCGTCTCATATTTGTACAGTTAACCACATTTCATCACTCACCATGCTGTTCTTTGTGCTATACAGTCCCATGCTTTGAATAATCCATCCAAAATGGACACTCAGGGGCTCAGTTTCATCAGAGAGTTGTGGTATCATTTCAAGAACATTCATCAGACCAAACAGAAAAATCCCATACTCTTTATACTCCCCTATTGTTAACCCTTGCCATTGCTATAGTACATTGTATGCTGCTGATGCAAGTATATTAAAATATTACTACTAACTATAGTCCATAAGTTATATTAGTTGCATTTTGCAATGTATCACCATTTTCCTAACACCTTGTAATACAGATAAACATTTATTCTAATGCATAAAAGATTGTTTTTGTATATGTACTATTAACCACAATCCTTATCTACCACTGAGTTCACTGTTATAAGGACCTAGTTCATCTTTAACTTTCTTTCACCTCAGCCTACCCTTTCAACCACAAATTTATAAATCAGCAATGATAGTTATACTCACTATAATGTCCTACCATCTATTCTATGGATTTGCACACCTTTAAAGTCAACCTTATTAAATATTGTACATATATTAATCATCAACTCCCCCTTCACAACACTCATTCTATTTCCTAGTAAACTATACTCT
Source organism: Cabassous unicinctus (assembly GCA_029593785.1). Classification (NCBI taxonomy): domain Eukaryota; kingdom Metazoa; phylum Chordata; class Mammalia; order Cingulata; family Chlamyphoridae; genus Cabassous; species Cabassous unicinctus. The sequence continues at coordinate 49,624 of JAQZBX010000713.1, read as the reverse complement.
AGACTATAGCTCCATGAGTTTACTAACTGTATTTATTTCATATTAGTGGTACAATAAAATATATCTCCTTTGGTGTCTGGTATATTCCACTCAACACAATATCTCCAAGGTTTATTCCTGCTGTCATATACTTAACCAATTCATTTATTCTTAAAACTGAAGAGTATTCCATCGTATGTGTATACAACATTTTAAATCCATTCAACAGTTAATGAACATGGGTTGTTTCCATCTTTTAGATACTGTGAAAAATTCTAATATGAACATTGGTGCACAAATATGAGTTTTTATCCTTGCTTTTAGTTCATCTGAATATATTCCTAGTAGAAGGATTGCCAGATCCTAAGCCAGGTCTATAGACAGCTTCCTGAGTAAGTGCCAAACTGTCTTCCACAAAGGCTACACCATTCTACATTCTGACCAACAGTGAAAGAGTATTTCCTCTTTCTCCAAATCTCCAGCACCTGTAGTTTTCTGAGTTTTAAAATAATGGGCATTCCATAAGGTGTGAAATATTTCATTGTAATTTTGATCCATATTTTCCTAATAGCTATGATGTTGAACATTTTTTCATGTGCTTTTTGATCATTTATATTTCCTCTTTGGAAAAATGTCTATTCAAATCTTTTGACAATTTTAAATTTGGTTACGTTTCTTTTTATTATTGAGTTCTATGGTCTCTTTATATAATATGGATAACAAACCCTTGTCTGATATGTGGTTTCCAAATATTTTCTCCCATTGAGTAGCCTGCCTTTTTACCATCTTGAGAAAGTATTTTGAAGCTCAAAATTCTTTAATTTTGAGGAAATTCCATTTATCTATTTCCTTCTTGCAGTGATCATGTTTTGTGTGTATGGTTTACTTGATGCCAGAAGAAATAGAAGACTTCAGCAAACTTGTCACAAGTAAGGAGATTGAAATAGTCATCAAAACCTACCCAAGGTGAAAAGCCCAGGACCAGATGGCTTCACATGTGAATTCTGCCAATCATTCAAAGAAAATCTATTACCAAACTTGCTCAAAATCTTCCAAAAAATAAAACAGGCAGAAACATTGCTGAACTCATTCTATGCAGCCAACATCACCCTAATACAAATGCCCAATAAAGATAACATGAAAAAAGAAAATTATAGACAAATTTCTCTAATGAATATAATGCAAAATTCCTCAACAAAATGCATGCTAACCAAATCCAAAAGCACATTAAAAGAATTATACATAATGATCAAGTGGCTTTTATTGGAGGTATGCAAGAAAATCAATCATTGAAATACATCACATTACTAAATTGAGGAATAAAAATGACATGATCACCTTGATTGCTGTGGAGCAGGCCCTTGACAAGATTCAACATCCTTTCTTGATAAAAACACCCCAAAAGTTAGGAATAGAAGGATATTTTCTCAACATGATATAGGGCACAAATGAAAATTCCACAGCTAACACTGTACTCAAGGGAGAAAGAAAGTGTTCCTGCTTTTGGGAACAAAACAAGGATGTCCACTCTCACCACTGTTATTCCATATGGTGCTAAAAGTTATAGATAGAGCAATTAGGAAAGAAAGAGAAATGAAAACCTTCCAAATAGGAAAGGAAGAAGTAAAATTTTCATTATTGGCTGATGACACAGTCTTATAACTAAAAAATCATGAAAAATCCTCAACAAAGCTACTAGAAAAAATAGACAAGTTCAGCAATTTGTCAGCATAGAAGATTAATACGCAAAAATCAGTTTCACTTCTATACACTACTTGTGAGAAATCTGAGGAGGGAGTCAGGAAAAAAATCTCGTTTAAATAAAGATTAAAATAATATAATATTTAGGAATAAATTTAACGAAGGACATAAAAGACTTGTATTCAGAAAACTATAAAACATTCCTTAAATTAACCAAAGAAGGCCAAAATAAATGGAATGATATTCCATGAACGTGTTTTGGAGACTAAATATCATAAAGATGTCAATTCTACCCAAATTTGTCTGCACATTCTGTACAATTCCATTAAAACTTCCAACAGTCTTTTTTTTTTTTTTTAACAGAATTGGAAAGGCCAGTTATCAAAGTTATTTGGAAGGGTAATAGTTTCCAAATACCAAAAATATCTTATAAAGAAGAATAAAGTTTGAGGACTCTCATTTCCTGAATATAAAGCATATTACTTAGCAACAGTGATAAAAACAGTGTGGTTCTGGCATAAAGATAGATATATCAGACACAGACAAGATGGAGTCAGTTTAAGTGGGCACTCACTATCTCTCTCACAAAAAATGGCTGAGTGGGGACAGGATTCTGCCTGAGTGAGCTGTTCTGGGAGACCACAGAGCAGGAGCCTTTGGGGCATCAATCTGGGTGATCCAGACAAAAAGATAAATTGCTCAAGATAAAGCCATTCCCTCTCTCTAAGCCAAACTCAACATATGAATGCATTACCTTCCCCTCAACGTGGGACATGACTCCTGGGGATGAACCTCCCTAGCAATGAGAGATTAATACCAAGTGCCAACTGGCAACATGGTTGGAAAAAGACCTTGAATAAAAGTGGGAAAGGGTAAAGAGAAATGAGTTCATGTGGCTAAGAGACTTCAAAGAGAGTCAGGAGGTCATCCCAGAGGTAATGCTCATGCACACCTCAGTAGGATCTCATAGAACACCGAAGTGGAGATCACCCCACAGAGAGGGACCCCTGAGGGCTCTGGAGACACCCAGATCCTATATAAGTGGGGATAGCCCCAGATATTGATGCCTTATTAGTGGACTCTTCTTTGGAATCTGTATTCCTGAGAGTGACAGAGTAGGACTCAAATAAGTCCTCCCTGCACATGGTCCATCAGTCCCTTCTATTCAAACCTATATGTGATGCAGGAGTTTTTAGGTGTACTTCCAGAGACTGGATCCTCTGGCCAACCTATGTGCCAGCTGTGCCTGCAATCTCGGTGCAGCTGCAACTCCTACCCTACAGCTCAATGGACTCATCCAAGTCACCTGGCGAGGAGACGACTATGGGCAACAGCCATCCAGGAATGGAGAGGGTCTGCAGCTGCAGGCAGGATAATCCCATCCACCGTATCCATGTGATATAAGCCCTCTCTCACTTGGAGGTGGAGTGGACATCACCATCCCAAACTCCTCAAGATTGGGGGAGGAGCTATGGACTAGAGTGGACTTGGTGGTGTTCTGTCATAGACATATTATGATTCAAGCAATGGAAGAAATTGTAACAGTGAGGTGGAGCCAGTGGCCACTGGACATTTTTGGGGCAGGGAGGGGAGGGGCAGTTGAAATACAGGGGCTTTTTCGGGACTTGGGGGTTGTCATTAGTGGCATTGGGGTGACAGATGTAGGCCATTTTGCATCAGCATATACCACGCAGAACTGTGTGGGAGAGATGGTGGTCTATGATATGAAATGTGGTCTATGCTTGGTGGCAAGGCCCCAGGATGTGTATATCCATTGTGGGTGATGTGCCACACTGATGAAGGATGTTGGTGTGGGATGTTGTGGTAGGTGTGGGAGGTGGGGAACATGGGAATCCCTGTAATTTCTGAGTAATAATTAGGTAATCTAAGCACCTTTAAAATATATATATATATAAAATAACATTTATGTAAGCAAATGCACATATATGCATATGTATTTATATATCATTTTACAAATATTGGTATGTCTTGTGGAAAAATTTGATTTTTACCAACAACAACAACAACAAAAAAGATAAAGCCATTAGTTTTTAGCTCCATGGCTAGAAACCACAGATGGATAAGTCCCACCATGAAGGCAAAAAGTCAAGGTAACCCCATGGGAGAAAGCATTCTCTGAGAGTGGGAGGGCTCTGGAAAAGGGCAGAGAGGGGTATCCTTTCTGTGGGTTTGGTTGCCTGGACCCCCTTTGAGCTTTGGGGAGCATATCAGCTGGCTTAAGGTGGCACCAGGCAGAGTGGAGAAGTGAATCTGTTGAGAAAACCTGATTTACCTACCTGCCCTGGGATAGAGAAACTTGGCCTGTGAGAGAGCAGACCCAGGCAATTGACTAGTCCCATGCTGAAAACTATCAAAATTTCAACTCCCCTAAGGGAGGCAGGCAGTAGGATGTACTTAATAAACTTCTAAGAGCTTATTTAAGATCCCTTGGGAGGAGGGGGTTCTGTACAAGAGGGGGTCTAGAGTCATTTCCCTGCAGTGAATTCAGTCACCAGGGTCCCATTTGAATTTCAAAAGGGAACTCAACCTGGCAGGGAGAGTGTAGGGGGATCTGCTCACACAGCCTGTTGAGTCCTGCTGTCCTGGGAGAGTCAAACCTGCCCAAGGGAAAGTGACTGAATAGCTTTCTGAAGAACTAACTGACCCAATGAGAAAGTTTATCTCAGTGGAGTAGTTTTTGCCTTGGATATATGAAAACCTTTGTTTGATTCTCAGCCACTGTTAAGAATAGTGATCCATAGGGATATCAAACATCCAGCTGATACTTTAAGACAGGGAAAACATAGACATTATTTTTGTATTAGCTTCTCTTGAGTCCCCTATTTTTCTTAAATAAAGGTTACTTTTTAAAAAAAAATTAACTTAGTTGACTCGCTAAAACACACTTCAAAATCTGCAGAGAGAAGCCTGCAGGGTAACTGACTGATGAACACCAACAGCCTGAGAAGCTCCAGAGTAGCCTAAGACAGAATGCTGTTCTTCCCTAGATTTTGTTTGACTACTTCCTTGTGTGTTTGTTTCTTTGTTTGTTTGTTTTTTGGTTTCTTGTTTTTCTGTCCTCTTTCCTCCACCACCACCACCCCCCTTTTTATTTAGGTGCTGCTGGCTTGTTTCTACTTTGCTGAGCTTCCTCTTCCTTGGTTTCCCATTTTCTATGTATACTGATTTTGTCTACAATGCTAACTCTTTTCCTTCCTTCATCTTTCTATCTTCCAATTTCTGTTGTTCTTGCTTTCTACCATTATGTAGTCCTCAAATTTCTTGTTTTTATTTTCTATCTTGTCTTTTATGATTTCTTTCTTTTCTTAATTTTTTCTTTTTGTCCTTTCTTTTCTTTTCCCCGCTCTTCTCGTCATTCTGGCCTTTTAATTCATTCTATATATTTGTTTCTATTCAGCTTCCCATTTCATTGTAGGTACTACACTTTTTTATTCCTATTACTCTACATGCTTACATGAGTTAAATATTGATTTTACTAAGACATATAAAGTCCATTTTTAAACTTTTACTATAATTACTACTACTATTCTTTTTCTTTTCTTGCCTCTTCTGCTTTCTCTAGCCATATTTTTCCTTCAAGGGAACATAGAATGCAGCAGGGAAATAAAACAAGAAGAACAAGATGTCAAAGAGAAACTTAACACACACACAAAAACAGCAGCTGAACAAAACTCTAGAGTAGAGAGAGAAACTAATCAACTGAATAAACCCACTAAGATAAAAAGATGACCAGACAACAATAAAAAATTACAAACCACACACACAAAAATCAGGAAGATCGGCCTAGTCCAAAGAACAAATGAAAAAAACAAGAAGAGATGCAGAACATCAAACAACTAATCAAAGCTGTCCAAACAAATATCATGGACCAACTTAATTAAGTGAAAGAAGAGATTAAGGATCTTAAGAAGACACTGGGAAAACATACTGAAGAAATTGTTAACATACATAGAAAGATAACGTATATGATGGTGATGAAAGACACAATCCAAGAAATCAAAAAGACATTGGAAGCACATAATAGAACATTTGAACAGACAGAGGAAAGAATTAGCAATGTGGAATACAGTAAATCTGAAATTAAACAGATAATAGAATAGAAAGATAAAAAGCTAGAAAAAATCCAGCAGGGACATAGGGATTTGAATGACAACACAAAATGCACAAATATATGCATTATAGGTATCCCAGAGGGAGAAAAGAAGGGAAAGGGAACAGAAAGAGTGTTGAAGGAAAGAATGGCTGAAAACTTCCCAAACACTATTGAGGGAGATGGATGTACATGTCCAAAAAACCAGGAACCCCACACAGTATAAATCCCAACAGTCCTACTCCAAAACATATACTTGTCAAACTGTCCAATGCTTAAACAAAGAGAAAATACTGAAGTCAGCAAGAGAAAAGAAAACCATCACATACAAGGGAAGTTCAATAAGATTAAATGCTGATTTCTCATCTGAAACCATAGAGGAAAGAAGGCAGTATGACATAGTCACAGTACTAAAAGAAAAAAACTTCCAGCCAAGAATTCTGTATCTAGCAAAGCTGGCATTAAAAAATGATGGAGAGTTCAAAATATTCACAGATAAACAGAAATTAAGAGAGTATGCCAATAAGAAACCTTCCATTCAAGATATACTAAAAGGACTTCTGCAGGTTGAAAGGAAAAAACAGGAGAGAGATTTGCAGGAGTGTGTAAGAACAACTAAAAAGACAAAAAGAGGAATAAAAACAATATATGACATACATAAACCCAAAGAAAATATGGTGGTTGTAAGAAATTCCTTGAGAGTAATAAGACTGAATGTTAATGGATTAAACTCACCAGTCAAGAGACAGAGCTTGGCAGAATGGATAAGGAAATACGACCCATCCATATGTTGTCTATAAGATACCCACCTTAGACCCAGGGATTCAAGGAGGCCAAAAGTGAATGGCTGGAAAACAATTTTACAAGCAAATAATAACCAAGAAAAAGAGCTTAGTTAGCTATATTAATATCTGAAAAAAATAGACTTTAAATGCAAAACTATTGGAAGAGACAAAGACAGACAGTATATAGTAGTAAAAAGGGTAATCTTTCAAGAAGAAAGAACAACCATAAACATTTATGTTCCTAATTGGGGCACCTCAAAATACATAAGGTAAACACTGGAAAAATGAAGTGGAGAAATAGATGCCTCTACAATTATACTGGTTTAATGCAATCCTAATAAAAATCAACACAGCATTTTTTACTGAACTGGAAAAGCTAACTATGAAATTTATTTGGAAGGACAAGAAGCCCCAAATTGCCAAAGACATATTGAAAAATAAAAATAAAATTGAAAGTATCACACTACTTGACTTTAAAACATACTACAAAGCTACAGTGGTCAAAACTGCATGGTATTGGCACAAGGATAGACATACTGACCAATGGAACTGAATTGAGAGTTCTGACATAGATCCTCGCATATACAGTTATGTGATGTTCAACAAGGCCACCAAGCCCATTCAGTTGGGAAAGAATGGGCTCTTTAACAAATGGTGCTTGGAGAACTTGATGTCCATATCTAAAAGAATGAGAGAGGAACACCATCTCACACCTTATACAAAAATCAATTCAAGATGGATCAATGATCTAAATATAAGATCCAAGACCATAAAGACCTTGGAAGATAATGTAGGGAAGCATCTACAGGACCTTGTAATAGGAAATGGTTTCATGAACTTCACACCCAAAGCACGAGAAGGAAAAGAAAAAATAGATAAATGGGATCTCCTCAAAATTGAAAACTTCTGCTCCTCAAAGGATGTTATCAAGAAAGTAAAAAAGGCAGCCTACCCAATGGGAGAAAATATTTGGCAACCATATATCTGATAGGAGTCTAATATCCTGCATATATAAAGAAATCCTATACCTTGAAAACAAAAAGACAAACAAGCCATTTAAAAAATGGGTAAGTGACCTAAAAAGACACTTCTCCAAGGAAGAAATACAAATGGCTAAAAAGCACCTGAAAAGATGCTCGAAATGGCTAGCTCTTAGGGAAATGCAAATCAAAACTACAATGAGATATCATCTTACACCCATTAGAACGGCAGCTATTATAAAAACAGCAGACTATAAGTGTTGAAGAAGATGTGGAGGAATGGGAACCCTCATCCACTGCTGGTGGGATTCTAGAATGGTACAGCCAACATGGAGGACACTTTGGCAGTTCCTCAAAAAACTAACTATAGAAATTCAATATGATCCAGCAATTCCACTACTGGGTATATAACCTGAAGAATTGAAAGCAAAGACAAGAACAGATATATGCACACCAATGTTCATAACTGCAGTGTTCACTATTGCCAAAAGTTGAAATCAACCCAGGTGCACATCAACAGATGAATGGATAAACAACATGTGGTACATCCATACAACAGAATATTACTCAGCTGTAAGAAGGAATAAAGTGCTAACACACGGGATAACATAGATGAATCTTGAAGAACTTATGTTGAGTGAAGCAAGCCAGGCATTGAAAGATGAAGATCACATGAAGTCACTGATATGAATTAAGGAAATTGAGGAGTCTCAGACAGCTATTGTCTGTAAGATAGGTTTACAAGAAATAGAAAGAGAAGAGTAAGTTGTGAGCCATCACCCATATGGATGTAATCTATGGTAATGTGATAGAGTGTAGTAGCGTAATGAAGGGATAGGACAGTAGGGTAGTGATACTATTGGTTTGGGTGGTGCAGAGTTCATAGGTGGGTAGATTGGGAAGGGTGGGTCAGAAAGTCCAGGATACTGGGGGGAGGGTTGTGAGAGATACCAGGTGAACACTCGGGATTTGTGGGTATGAGGCAGATAGTACAGACGTGGGAATGCTTTTTGGCAATAGGACAAGGAAGGGTCAATGGTTTAGGTAGTTGGTTGGTGGGAGTGCTCTTATGGAAATATGACAAGGAAAGGTCACTGTTTTAGGGTGTTTGCTAGGGGGAGCATTCAGGACAGGGCGCACCTGGAGCAGGCTTCTAGGGAGTGTGTGAGTGTTCATTCCCTCATAATGTGTTGTATAAGTGGGTGGATACCTACATAATGAACAGGAAGGAATTGGACTCCCATCTTTGAGAGGACTGGTTTGTTCAGAAGTAGACAGGCAGGAGTCTCTCAAGAGCAAGGACAGTTCCTAATAGGGGAGGACAAACCAGTGTGTCAAACCTCTTGTTGCATGTAATTTGAATCTTGTTATCCAACAAGTCAAGCCAGGGAGTCGTTGTGAGCCCCAGAGGGATGGGGTGGGAGGAAAATATTAGATCAAACAGGGGGTATGTAGTGATCCATAAAAATGTTCTTTATTACCATACAGTGATGGATACAGCACATGGTAAATATCATTAAAATTTATAAAAGTGTATGGTATAAAATGTAAGCCATAATGTAAACTCTTGACAATGTTTAGTATTTATGTTTCACTATTTGTATATCAGTTATAACAATGCTGCCATCCACATATAAAATGGTATGAATATGGGGGGAGGAAAGGGAGAGGATGTTGGGTATATGAGAGTCTTCTGTATGCATGGGTGACTTTGCTGTGACCTAAAACTTCTTTGAAAGCAAAATGAAAAATAGTGAGACACTGGGGGATTAGAGGGGGAAGGTGCCATGGTTCAGACTGGAAACCAGATATTGCAGTGATGAAAGGCAAAAGGTCCAAAAATTTTTTTTTTATATTTTTCATTTTTTAAATATCCCAATCTTTTAATTTAGTTTTAGTTTTAGTTTGAAAAAAAATTATGTATTTTATTCTTATATTTAAAGTTATCATTATTATTTCATTTTCCTATTAATTGTATTCAGCTATTGTTTTGGCTTCATCTTTGAAGAAGCTTTGGATCACAGAAGGGTTACAACTGGGGTTGGGGAGGATCATTGGTGTGGGGTGTCAGGGATGGGGGATGCATGGGAGGAAGTTCACCTGAGCATAAATAAAAGGTATATAAAAATGTTCAAATGTTCTCAGGGCATTGTCACAGTGGGTGGAGAATCACTCAATAAATGAGAGAATATTGAATTCCCATCCTGGAGAGCTCTGCCACATTCTTTAAGGGAGCAGCAACAGTCCCCCAAGTGCAGGGGAAGTGACTGGTGAGGGAGGATGATTCAATGATGGGACCTTGATATTGATAACTAGCCATTAGAGTCTTTGCTCTTGTAATTGAAACAGCCTATTGTTATGGGGTTTCCAAGGGTTGCCACCTGTGAGCCTCCTTTTTGCAAAAAATGTAGCCTCTTTCTAAGCCAAACTCAGCATGTGAATGCATTACCTTCTTCCCAGCATGGGACATGACTCCTGGGGATGAGCCTCCCTGGCCTGAGACATTGGTACCAAGTGCCAACTGGCAATGCAACTGTAAAAAGACCTTGAATAAAAGGGGTGAAAGGTAAAGAGAAATGAGTTTATATGGCTAAGAGACTTCAAAATGAGTTGGGAGGTCATCCCAGAGATGACAATTTAGCACATCTCAGTAGGATCTCATAGAATTCCAAAGTGAATGTCACCTCATTTAGTGGGGTTCCTGAGGACCATGGCGACACCTGGGTCCTGTGTCAGGGCAAAAAGCTCCGGAGGTTGGCGCCTTGCCAGCGGGCCCTACTTGGAATTTGTGCACCCGAGAGTGACAGAGTTGGACTCAACTATGTCTTCCCTGCACATGGCTCATCTGTCCCTGCTATGCAAACCTATACTTGGTGCTGGAGTTGTAGGTGTACCTCCAGAGACATGAATCTTTGGGCTGTCCATGTGCCAGCTGGGCCCAGAACATCAGTGGAGCAGCAAATCCTATTCTACTGCTCATTGGACTCACCCAGGACAACTGGCAGGGAGATGATGATGGACAATAGCTGTCCCAGGGAATGGAGAGAGTCTTTAGGTGCAGGCAGGATAATGACATCCATCTTCCCCACACAATATAAGGCCCTTCTCAATTGGAAGTCAAGAGGACATCACCATGTCAGACTCCACAGGATGGTGGGAAGAGCTATGGACTAGAGTGGACTTACTGGTATTCTACTATAGACATATTGTGACACAAGCAATGGAAGAAATTACAAAATTGAGGGGGAGCCAGTGGCCACTGGAGGCTATGGAGGCAGGGAGAGGGAAAATCAGTCACAAAAAAAGCAGGTGATTTTTCGGGACTTGAGAATTGTCCTGAGTGACATTGCAATGATGGATACAGGCCATTTTATATCATTATATAACATGCCGTACTGTGTGGGAGAGAGTGTGGTCTACAAATGCGAACTACGGTTCATGCTTGATGGCAAAGCCCCAGGCTGTGTTTATCAATTGCAATTAATGTGCCACACTAATGAAGGATGTTTATGTGGGAGGTTATGGGAAGTGTGGGAGGTGGGACGAAAGGGAATCCCTATATTTTTTGTGTAACACTTATGTAATCTAAGTATCTTTTTTTAAAAAAAATTTTAAAAAAGGTGAAAAGATATCTTACCCAATGAGAGAAAATATTTGTTACCCACATATCTGATAGGAGCCTAAGATCTAACATAAATAAAGAAATCTTATATCTTAAAAATAAAAAGACAAACAACCCAATTAAAAATGGGCAGTGATTTGAACAGACACATCTCCAAAGAAGAAATACAAATGGCTAAAAAGCACATGTAAAAATGCTCAACATCACTAGCTATTACAGAAATGCAAATCAAAACTACAATGAGATACCATCTTATACCCATTATAATGGTGGCCATTAAAAAATCAGAGGTCTATAAGCATTGGAGAGTATGTTCAGGAGTGGGATCCCTCATCCACTGCTGGTGGGAATGTAGAATTTTCTAGTCATTGTGGAGGCCAGTTTGGTGGTTTGTCAAAAAACTAACTGTAGATCTGCCATATGACCAAGCAATTCCACTGCTGGGTGTATACCCAGAAGAACAGAAAACAAGGACACAAACATATATGCACACCAATGTCAATAATGGCATTATTCACTATTGTCAAAAGTTGGAATCAACCCAAAGGAATGGATAAACAAAATGTGGTATATATATACAATGGAATATTACTCAGATGTAAGAAGGAACACAGTACTAACACATGGGATAACATGGATGAATCTTGACAACCTTATGATGAGTGAAGCAAGCCAGGCATCAAAGGATAAATATTACATGACCTCCCTGATATAAATTAAGCAAATTGAGCCCACTTAGAGAGCTAGAGTCTGAAAGATAGGTTTACAAGAAATAGGAAGGGAGAAAATTGGGAGCCAATGCCCATATGGGTGAAATCTATGATTAGTTGGAAGTGAGTAGTTGTGCAGTGAATAGATATGACAGGAGTGTAGGGATACTATTGGGTTGGGTGGTGCAAGCTTGACAGGTGGGTAGGGTGGGGAGGATGTGTTTGATGGTCCAAGGAACTGGGAGGAGGGTTGAGGGAGGGAAGAGGTAAGCACTGGAAGTAGGTGAGTATGTTGAAAAAACTATTTTGGCAATATAACAAGGATGCGTTAGAGGTTTAGAGATTTGAATGGGGGGCATTTGGGACAGGGCACACCTGGGACAGTCTTCTAGAGAATGTGTGAGTGATCATTTTGTCATAGTATGCTGTATCAGTAGGGGGACACCCACATTTTGAGTGGGAAGGAGTGGGACTTTCATGCTGGGGAGGACTGATATGTTCTCAAACAGAAGGGGGTGTCTCTTGAGAGCATGGGAAGTTGATAATAGGGGAGGACAGACTAACGTGTCCAGCCCTCAGCATTGTTGCAAGTAACTGTGAATCTTGTCCTTCAAGGTGTGAATCCTGGTGGTCACAGTGGGCCTCAAGGGGATAGGGAGGGAGGAATAGAAGGGATTGAAGAGGGGTTATTTGGGGGCAATGGAAGTGTTCTTCATGATCGTGCAATGATGGATACAGGGCATGTTAAATTTCATATAAAAATTATAAACATGTATGGTCTAAAATGTAAACCATAAAGTAAACCATTGACCATGGTTGGTAGCTATGTTTCAATATTTATACATAAGTTGTAATAAATGCATCATCTACATGCAAAAAGATTATTAATAGAGAAGAGGGAAGATGTTGGGTATATGGGATTCCCCTATATTCTGTATGTAGCCTTATGGTGACCTAAAACTTCTTTGAAGACTATATATTAAAAAAAAGTAAGACACTGGGGAAGAAATGTAAGAAAATGCCATACTACATACAGGACAACTGATATTACAGTGATGAAAGGTAAATGTAAATAAACATTTATTTTATTTTATTTTTCAAATGTTTTTCATTTTTTTATTTCACCAATATTTTTTCTTTATTTTAGTTTTAGTTTCTGTACATTATTATGCATATCAGTTCTTATGTTTAAACTTATCAGTATTATTTTATTTTCCTATTAATCAAATTTGGTAATATTGTCTTCATTTCTGAAGAGGTTTTGGATCACAGAAGGGTTACAACTATGGCAGGGGAGGATCAATGGGGTGGGGTGTCAGTGATGTGGGATACATGGGAGGAAGTCCACCTGGGCATACATATAAGGAACATAAATATGTTCCAGTGTCCATGGGGCATTGCCACAGAGGGTAGAGGTTCACACAGCAATTGAAAGAGTATTAAATTCCCATCCTGGGGAGGTCTGCCACATTCTCTTATGGAGCAGCAACAACCCCACAAGTACAGGGGCAATGACTAGTGAAGAAAGGTGGTTCTTTGATGGGCCCTTGATATTGACAGTTATGCTTATGAGACTTTTGCTCTTGAATTTGCAACTTAGCCTAGTGTTGGAGAGTGCCTAAGAGTTACCTCCTGAGAGCCTCCTTTTCGTGCAAATGTGGCCTCTCTCTAAGCCAAACTCAGCATATAAATGCATTACCTTCCCCCAGTGAGGGACAGGACTCCTGGGGATGAGCCTCTCTGGCACCAAGAGATTACTGCCAAGCACCAGCTGGTCATACAACTGGAAAATGACCTTGAATAAAAGGGGGAAAAGGTAAAGACAAATGAGTGTATAAGGCTAAGAGACTTCAAAGTGAGTCAAGAGGTCATCAGAGAGGTAATGTTTATGCATGTCTCAGCAGGGTCTCATAGATGGCCAAGTTAGATACTACCCAGGACCAATGGTCATGGCAGATAGCTCCGGAGTTTGGTGTCTTCCCAGTGACCTTATTTTGGAGTTTGTGCTCCCGAGTGCGACAGAGTTAGACTCAGACTTGACATCTCTACACATGACTCTCCTGTCCCTTTTATTTGAACCTATAATTGCTGCTGGAGTTGTAGGTGTGCATCCAAGAGACTTGAATCTTTGGGCTGTTCATATGCAAGCTGGGACCTCAATCTCAATGGAGTTGCAATACCTTCTCTTCAGTTCATTGGACTCACCCAGGACAGCTAATAAGGAGATGATGGACAACGAGAATCCCAAGTAACCGAGAAAGTCTACAACTGCAAGCAAAAGAGTTGCTTTGATCCCATCTGCCTCATGTGATCAAAGCCTCCTCTCAGTTAGAGGTGGAGTAGATATCACCATCCCAGAATCTTCAGGATTGGGGAAAGAACTACAGACTACAGTAGATTTACTGGTATTCTACTATAGACTTATTGTGATTCTAGCAATGGAGGAAATTATATCATTCATGTGCAGGTAAGTGGCCACTAGAGGTTCTGAGGGCAGAGAGAGGGAAATACAGGTGAAATATGGGGGCATTTTGGCGACTTGGGAATTTTCCTGAATGATATTACAATGACAGATACAGATCAGAATATATCTTGCCATAACCTAAAAATTGTTTGGGAGAGAGTGTAAACTACAATATAAAGTATAATCCATGCTTAGTGGCAATGCTCTAAAGTGTTTTCTTCAATTGTAATGAAAGTATCACACTAATGAAAGATGCTGTTAATGTGGGAAAATGTGGGAGATGTAGAAAGGCATTGGGAATCCCCTATATTTTTATGTAACATTTAGGTAATAGAAATACCTTTTTAAAATATATATATATATTTTTTTAAAAAGATAGATATATGCACCAACGAATAAAATTGAGTTTTCAGAAATAAATCCTCAAATTTATGGGGAAGTGAATTTTGACTAGGATGTAAAGCCCACCCAGGTGGGCCTAACAGTCTCTTCAACAAATGGTGCTGGAAAACTGGATTTCCACATCCAAAAGAAAATAGGGGGACCTGTATATGATACCTTTTACAAATATTAACTCAAGGTGATCAAACCTGCATCCATAAAACTCCTAAGAAAAATATAGTGAAAATACAGGAATCTTGTCTTAGGTGGTGGTTTCTTAAAACTTACACACAAAGCATGAGCAAAGTAAGAAAAAATAGATGATTGGTACCTTCTCATTTTTAAACACTTTAGTGCTTCAAAAGTCTTTGTCAAGAAAGTGAAAAGGGAGCCTACTCAATAGAAGAAAATACTTGTTAACTACTAATATGATAAGGGTTTGATATCAATGTTATATAAAGTGTTCATACAACCCAATGATAAAAAAGACAAACAATCCAATTGAAAATGGGTAAAAACTTGAATAAACATTTCTCCAAAAAGAAAATACAAATGGCCAAAAATCACATGAAAAAAAATGTAAAACATCATTAGCTATTAGGGAATTGCATATCAAAACTACACTGAGATATGATTTCATAACTAAATAATGGCCATTATTACAAAAACAGAAAACTACAAGTGCTGGAGACTATGTAGAAAAAAGGAACACTCATTCACAGTTGGTGGTAATGTAGAATGGTGCAGCCTTTGTGGAAGACATTTGGCAGTTCCTCAACAAACTAGAAATATAACTGCCTTATGATCCAGTAATCCAATTACTAGGAATATATTCAGAAGAACTGAAAGCAAGTGTGGAAACTGACATTGGTACACTGATGTTCATAGCAGTATTATTATTAATTGTTAAAAGATGGAAACAACCCAAAATGTCCATCAAATGATAAATAGATAAAGAAAATATGGTGTACACATACAATGGAATACTTTTCAGTAGTAAGAAAAATGAAATTAGGATGCATATGACAACATGGATGAACCTTGAGGACATTTTGTTGATTGAAATAATTCAGACACAAAACAACAAATATTGTATGGTCTTACTAATATGAACTAAAATGATGAATAAACTCATGGAGGTAAACTTTAGAGTATAGGTTACTAGAAAATTGAAGGTAGGTTGAGAATGGAAGCTGATGCTTAATGTACATAGAATTTTTAATATTTTATTCTAAAAGTGTGGAAATGAATAGAGTTGATTGTAATATATTATAGTGAGTATAACTAACATTACTGATTTATAAATGTGATTGTGGTTAAAGGGGGGTAGTCAGTGGAAATGATATTTCAATTGAAAAGAAACTAGAGAATAATAGAGGGACTGTATAACAGTGTTTTCAGTGGTAGATGAAGATTGTGGTTAACAGTATAAGAATGTTCTTTTACAAAGTGCTAAGAATATGGTGATAAATGGGGAAATTACAACTAATGTAACTTTTTGATGATAGTTAAGAGTAATTTTGTAATATTTTTGCAGCAATGGCAAATAAGATATTATATCATTTCTAAGGGACAAGAATATGGGGTTATGAGATTTTTTCTTATAGAGTAATGAAAATTTTCTAAAATTGACTGAAGTGATGACATCCCAACTCTTTGATGAATATGAGAACCACTGAGTGTATGTACACTTTGAATGGAATGTATAAAGTATGTGACTGTATAACACAATTAATCCTGTGGTAGAATATAGAAATTGAAAAAAAAATTTTTTTTTCAATTTAAATTCTTTCTCCAATACTTAATTTTATTATTATTTTTTTAAATATATGTGGTGTTAGTAAAGAAAAACAGAAACGTATGCAACAGAATAAAGGGCACAGGTACAAATTCACTCACTTAGTAACACAATATATGACAGAGGTACTATGTGGTAGTATACTTTCAATAATATGTCCTTTCCAGTTAATGGTGCTTGGAGAGTTGGAAATACACAAGGCATAAAAATAAATTTCACTCTTACCTCTCACCATGAAAAAATGTTATAGTATATTGACTAAATAGAAAAATCAAAACTATAAAATATTGGACTAAAATTATAACACTGAGAAAATTCATATGCAGATTGAAATTAACTGAAAAATTAAAAACCAATTAATAAATAAATAGCTTTCCTGTAAGTTAGGAATGCATACACTGCCCAGGTGGTGATCAAAATAAAAATAAACAACCATAAACCAGCACCTCATAAAACTAAGACCACCTTTTGAAGTATAAATTCAAGTCTTCTCACCGTCTCAGTAAACTGCTAATCAGAATCAGAACCCCTTCCTCACTTTGTCATACAACACATGGTATTTTTAACATTAATATAATGACTGATATGTTACCATCCATAAATAATTATTTTTTAACCAAAATTACTCTAGAACAGTAGGAGAACAAATTTAATAGCATATTGAAAACATTTATTTAAAAGTAAAATGAAAATAGGTGCTCTATCCTGGTCCTACATAATTTAAATTAAAAAGCTAAAGACAAAGTACAATTTCAAATCTATATACATCAAGATGCCAGTTTGTTATGAAAAATGTACTTAGTTGTAAATGCTAGATTATGCAAAAATAATTTTATATCAACTTTATTTAATTTTAGTGAATTCCCCCAAATCTATTAAAAGCATTGAAAAGAACTGAAGTTTTAATGGCAAAAAGTTCCTGTTTTCCTCATTTATTAAAAAAAGCTTTTATTTTTCTTGTTAACATACAATTCCCTATTGTTAAGGCACAACGTTTTCTTTTCTTTTTTTTTTTTAGGATAAATATGAATCTGTGGAGGATTAGGTTTATTTTACAACAGTCACATGACAGACTTTATGTAGCCATAGCCTGAAAATAATTAAATATGTCTTCAAATTCAAGCAATATCTAAAAGGCAAACTTCAGTGTTCTTATCCAGGATCAATGCCACACATAGCCAAGATAGGTAGTTGTGGGCTTTTAATCTGTTAAAGACTTTCTTCAAGAGGGCAGTTTGCCAGGGTCTTTTCTGAGGGACAGGGGTCACACTCCAGCTTTCTTTGATTCTGCTGGGCTATCAGAGATAGTTGTTGCATTCAAATCTAAATGAAATACAATTTTTGAAATAAACATTTTGATCAAGGGCAGAGTTCCTGATCACAGGGATCAGGGCAGATGTTTCCTCTGCTTCCTCTTTCTGTAATCCTTCCATTGAGCTGCCTCCATTTCCTCTGCCACCATTTTATCCACCACCACACCCAAATCTCCTTGAGTACAATTTACAAAATATCCCAAGGGTGCACACAGCCGATGGGAAGAAATTGCACAATTGTTACATAAAATGCACAAACAAAAATGTTTATGTTACTTTATTATATAACCAAAAACAACTCACCTGAATATTATTGATTTAAAATAAATAAAACAGAAACATTTAAATTGGGGATGGGGCAATTGGAAAACATAGCAAGGGAAAATACAACCTATCTTGTAGACTCTTGTAATCTCAACTTTAACAGGGATTCAGACATGAAGCTTTATCTCTAATAGGCTTATCCACCCAACTCCTTTGTGCTTTCTACATTTACATTTTTGAGGGATGGGTTAGAAGATATGGTTTGAAAAGAGAGAAGTACCAGATCAGACCTCACAATTTAAAGCTTTGTGGATTTGAAGGTGATTTTCCTCTCCTTTCTAAGAAGTCTTTGAGAGGAATGTGTATCTAGAGAATCTGGGGGCAGGTGTTGGCAGTAGAATATGCTGACTATAAAAGAGGAGCAGAAAAGAAGATAAAAAGAGAAAATTAATAGGCAAATGAAATAGCTAATACGGTAGAGGAGATAAAGGGAACAGCTGATGGATACTGAGGTAACTGACGTCTCTGCTGGTACTGAATGTGATGCATGGAACTCAACTGTAAAGGAAAGTTATCTTTTAAATAAGGGCAAAGACAAGGAAAGGGAAGACCAAGAGTTGTGGAGGTGAGGATCACTAAAAGTCAACTGCCTCTTCAGTTATTTTGCACTGTTTTTGAAATAATTTCATTTTTGTAATCCTGGGAGACAATTACATGTCTCAGTGAATAATTCGACTTATTCATGAAGATGCTTTACTGATATGTCCTGGCACAATAATGTCTCATAAATAATTATAAACACTGCTCTTTGTGCTCATTCTAATTCTGCAATGTATATCAACTTTCAGAAACAAAAAAGTTTATAAAAACAATGCTCTGTAAAAGCACTTAAAATCATTAGTTACTAGACTATAGCCAAAAATTATAAAACCAATGCATTTAACTGTCAGCTGGTATCTTAATTTTTGCACCTAACACAAACCCTTCACAAAGTGATTATCTAAATACAGATTAATGAAATTAAAAATAAAACCAAAGCAATTATTATGTGAACTAGTTTTATTTCCATTAAATTAGAAAGTATCCCTATAATATTGGGAGAGAAAAGCCTTCCAATTAAATTCCATTGCCTACTATGCCAGTCCAATTTCCCTGAAAGTTTGACATATTACAATTAAAATAACTGATTATACCACAGGACTCCAGGAACTGCAGCCTGTGCCATCTCTCCTGAGAAAAAAGGGTTTCCTCATCTTCCTGCAAAGTAAAAAGATAAGGCCTCTGATCCTCTTTTTAGAATTCCAAGGCCTGTCTAAAAAACCAAGTGTTCTAACCAACCAAAACTTAAATGCATTTTCTCTGAACAAAGGCCTACATGATGAGACCCATCACCATATCAGATTTGTGATCTTTTGCTAGAGATTGGATGGAAACTTATACACTGTACCAGACTCAGTTCATTAAGGAGTAATTAAAGGCCTTTGGACAGTGTGGCATCCAAACTTCAATTTCAGACATATTCCACCAGACTAGAATTCCATTTTTTAGTCAATTTTTACCTCCAAGATAAGTAAATAAATGGAAAGTTGCCTTAGAGTTAAAAATTTAAAAAAAAGAGGAAAGAAACCCCTTTCCTTATCAGTGAGTTGTGGAACACAAGGACATCTAAGTCACATGACTAGTGGTCCTGATTGTTTACATGAATTATCCAGATACCACACTGAGAAACCAGACATACAGTGAAAGGTAGCTCACAAAGCAATGTTCGTTACAGTGGCACAAGCAACTATGTCCCAACCTTTCTTCCAAGGATATTCTCCAGATTGATCAAGAAAAAAATTCATCAGAAATAACTTTTACCATTATTGTTTTCATCTGAAGGGAAATGATAGGGCTTCTCAAAACATACTACATTGAGAGTTTGGTTGGATTAGATCCATTTATTAAAAAGCAACTATAACACATTCTTGATCATGAACTTTTTTGATTTTTTAAAAAAGAACTAAAACAAAGTTAAAATTATGTGGTTTTTAAAAATAAGGAAAGTGAGTTCAATTCATGCAGTGCCAAATAACTTTCAAGTATTATGAAAACCATTTATCATCTTATATTACTTAACAGCATGTCATCTCTAATAAGAAAATATGCCAAAATCTTAAGACTAGCACTGAAACCTTAAACCAAATCTAACCAGTTAAGGACTAAACATTGGTCAAGAGGAAGAGAAGGATAGAACTATGCCCCTTTCAGAAGGAAAATGAAACCCGACAGCAAGATGGCAGAAATGTTAAACCCATGGGAACAAATACACTTTACTTGAAAACAAAAACCTCCCCAAAAACAAGAAATTGCAATCATAATTTAAACCATCATTAGTCTATATTTTCTACTAGCTGGTGAACTGTTATTAAAATTATAAAGGAAAAAAATCAATTTAAGCTTCTTCTATTTTAATCCATAAGAAATATTCAGTAACAGAGAAATAGAGCATTTGTTGCATATTAATGGATGTTTGTGTGGCTTCTTGTGCTTTCCAAGCAAATTAGGGATTCCAAATCTCCAATTACTTTATTTTCAATGAGATTTAACTGTAAATTTACATTAATTTCTATACAAATTCAATCCTTTCTTCAGCCCAACTCTATCTGAAAGTATTAGCAAATAGTGAAGACTCATTTTGTTGTGTGAAAATGGTAACTCACAATATAGATTTTAATTCACAAATATAAATATGCGCCTTGTGTGTATGACAACTGTACCAAAATAGTCTCAAAAATAAAGACAATCCTGGAGACATGAAGCAACCCATTTTCCCTCGTCTTGCATCCTATCACAGGGAAAGTAATTTCTGATGCTTCATAAATACTCAAAACACTTCGGGATGGTCATAACAATGAATCATTTCTATCAACCCTGTAAAGCCTCCAGCGTTTCAGATAGACCTTTTCAACTCTAGAAGTGTGTGTTCTGAAACCAATAATGCTTATTTATGTCCTGTCTTCTCTAGATCCGGGAGTTTTCTGACCAGAGCCTAGTGGTCACTCTGTTGCTAGCAAGGAGTCCTTCTTCGACACCGTTGGAACCGGTGTAGCTGATTTCATCACCACTCAGAGTGGTCATATGCCCTCCAAGGGCTTTTAAAATGGCGTTGCCAGCACAAATATCCCACTCCTTGATGTATGTTACATGGATATGGAGATCAGCTGTTTCTTGACTCTATCACACACATCCAAAAGCGCTAAAACTTTATAACCTGCACCACCAGCCGGTAGAATTGTAGTCTGGTTTCCAAATGTCTGAAGAGCAACCTGCTTGACCATCCCTAAATGGGAAGCGAGATACGACGATCTTCGGAGTTTTCTCATTGTAAAACATGCAAGCTTTCACATTTGAACCCCGTCTACCATTGCCCATGCTGTATACTCAGAAACTGTCCTATGGATTACTCCTAGTACAGGTTTGCCATTTATAGCCACACACACCATGGTAGTGACAAATTGGCAAAGGTTCTACTTTCTGTGTCGCATCAAGTGGGTCAATCCAGACAGTAACACTATCTGCTGGCACCTCTTTAGGAGTAGTTATTTCCTTCAAGATATCCTTGGGAATATTCTGATCCCAAAAGATAACTTCCTGATCAGCTGCATCCACATGTTCCTCAGTATTTATCTGCACACTGAGGAGGGCAGTCATGAGCAAGTAGAACATCTTGCGGTTGGAAAGCACAGCGCCGCTGGTCATCTTGTCAGCGCTCCCGCACCTTCCCCTTGGACTTCTCATGGAGGGCGTGGCTCTCGCAGACTCGCCACACCTCATCCCACGGCGCACTGCGCCAGCTGGGACAAGGTCAGCATCTCGCGTGGGTCCACAGCGACCCTGTCAGCTGCGGGTTTCCACGCTGCCCACCTCTCCGCCCAGGCCGGAGTGGCTGAAGCGGCCGGCCAGGCAGCCCGCGTAGAGGTGGTAGAGGATGCTGAGCCCCAGCAGGCAGGACGCGGCCACCTCCAGAGGGAACAGGCGGGCGCCCATGGGGGCCATGGCAGGAGGCCTCGCCAAGCTCGCGCCATGCCCCGCAACCACACCGCCGCTCGCTCCCCGCCGCACGTGTGCCCCATGGCTCCCTTGCGTGCTAGGCCGACCCCCACAGTTTGAAGCCCCAGCTGGCTGAGCAGAACAGACTCCTCCGCCGGTAGACACATCCCGACTTCCATGTTCTGAAAGCTTTTTTAAAAAAAAAATGGTCATTCTATAAGAGTGAAATGTTATCCCATTGTAGTTTAAATCTGCATTTCCCTAATAGCTAATGATGTTGAACATTATATGGTGTGATTTTTGGTCATTTGTATTTCCTCTTTTAAAAGTGTGTATTCAAGTCTAGCCCATTTTTTAATTGAGTTGCTTGTTTTTTATTATTGAGTTGTATGTTCTCTATATATCACATGGAATTCAAACCGTTTTTAGATATGTGGGTTCCAAAAATTTTCTTTCCATCGAGAAGGCTGCATTTTAACCTTCCTGCAAAAGTCATTTGAATTGCAAAAGTGTTTAATTCTGAGGAGGTCCCAATTATCTATTTTTTTTTTCATTGCTTGCGCTTTGGGTGTAAGGTTTAAGAAACCACCACATATGAGATCTTGAAGAGGTTTCCCTACATTTTCATCTAAGATTTCTATGTTTCTAACTTTTTATGTTTAGGCCTTTGATCCATTTTGAGTTCATTTTTTGTATATTGTGTGAAATAGAAGTCCTCTCACTTTCTTTAGGATATGGATATACAGTTCTCCCAGCACCATTTGTTGAATAGATTGTTCTGGCCCATCTGGAAGGGCTTGACAGCCTTGTCAAAAGCCACTTGAGTATACTTGTGAGGGTTTATTTCTGAACTCTCCATTCAAGTCCATTCATGAACATGTGTTTCTTCACGGCAGAACCATGCTGTTTTACCACTGTAGCTAAGTAATGTGCTAAAAGTCAGGGCTTGAAAGCCTTCCAACTTCTATTTTCTTTTTTAAGACATTTTTGTCTGTTCAGGTCCCTTACCTTTCCAAATAAAGTTGACATTGATGTTTCCATTTCTGCAAAAAGGCTTTTGGAAGTTTTATTGGGATTGTGTTGGACCTGAAAATCAACTTTCATAGACTTAACATCTTAATAATATTTAGTCTTCTAGTCCATGAATGCAGAACCTCCTTCCATTTATGTAGATCATCTTTGGTTTTTCAGCAAAGTTTTATAGTTTTCTGAATAGAAGTCCTTTATGTCCTTGGTTAAGTTTATTCCTATTTGATTTTTTAGTCACTATTGTAAATGGAATTTTTTCCTGACTTAGTCCTCAGATTGCTCATAACTAATGTACACAAACACTTGTGATTGACTTTTTGTATTAATCTTGTAGCCCATCACATTGCAATACTCATTTATTAGCTCCAATAGTACTATTGTGAAATTTTCAAGATTTTCTAGGTATAGGATCATGTCATCAAAGAAAAGTACAAGTTTAACTTGTTCTTTCCCTATTTGGATGCTTTTTATTTCTTTTTCTCGTGGAATTTCTCTAACTAGATCTGCAAGCACAATAATGCATGACAGTGGAGAGAGCAAGCATCTTTGCCTTGTTCCTGATATCAATGGGAAAACTTTCACTCTTTCAACATTGAGTACATAAGCTGTGGGTTTGTCACATATGCACTTTGTCATGTTGAGAAAGTTTCCTTCTATTCCTATCTTTCAGAGTGTTTTTATCAAGAAAGGATGCTGGATTTTGTTAAATGCTTTTTCTGCATCAATCAAAATGATCATGTGATTTTTCCTCCTCAATATATTAACATGATTTTCTTATATTGATCCACCCTTGCATGACTGAGATAAAACCCTTTTGATAATGTTGTGTATTTATTTTAATGTGATGTTGTATTCAGTTAGCAAGCATTTTGTTAAGGATTCTTTCATCTATATTCATTAAAGTAGTTGGTCTGTAATTTCCTTTTTTTCATGGGACTTTTATCTGGATTTGGTATTAGGGTGATGTTGTATACATAAAATGTGTTTGTTAGCATTCCCTCCTATTGAAATTTTTTGGAAAGATTTGAACAAGATTGGTATTAAATATTCTTTGAATGATTGGTAGAATTCCCCTTAGAAGCCAGCTGGTACTGAGCTTTTCATTTTGGGGAGATTTTGATGACTATTTCAATGTCATTACTTGTGATTGGTTTCATGAGCTCTCTATTTCTTGTAGGGTCTGTGTAATTTGTTCATGTTTTTCTAAGGAATTTGCCATTTCATCAATGTTGTCTAATTTGGTTTAATTGTTTATATTATCTTCTTATGGTATATCTTATTCCTATGGGATCAGTAGTAATGAACTTCCTCTCATTTCTTATTTTATTTATTTGCAGCTTCTCTGGGTTTTATTTTTTTTCCTTCTTTGTCAGTCAAGCTAAGGGTTTATCAATTTTGTTGAGCTTTTCTGAGAAACATCTTTGGTTTTGTTGATTACTTCTAATTTTTTAATTTTTGTTCTCAATTCATTTATTTCTCATCTACTCTTTGCTCTTTCTTTCTTTCTACTTACTTTTGGATTAGTTTTCTGTTCTTTTCCTATTTCTGTGATGTATTCAGTTTGGTCTTTTATTTGAACTCTTTCTTTTTTTTAAAATGAAGGCCTTAAGGACAATAAATACTACTCTCAGCAATGCCCTCACAGTATCCCATATGTTTTGTTTTTTTAAAGTTTATTGATGCTTTAATTAATTTGCCAGCTTCTGTTGTAACATTTTTTTCTTGTTTTAAATATATTTATTTTTTTCTAAAAGATACTTAAATTACAAAAATCTTACATAAAAAAATATAAAGGAGTCCCATATGTCCCACTCTCCACACCTCCCACTTTTCCTCACATTAACAACTTCTTTCATTAGTGTGATACATTCACTGCAGTTGATGAGCATATTTTGGAGCATTGCCACTAATGATGGATTATAATTTATCTTGTAGTTTACACTCTTTCCCACCCAAATCTGTAGGTTGCGGCAGGATATATAATGGCCTCTATCTGTCATTGTAATGTCTTTCAGGACAATTCCAAGTCCTGAATGTACCCCCATATTACACCTCCCTTTCACTCTCCCTGCCTTCAGCACCTCCAGTGGCCACTGACACCACATCAATGGTATAATTTCTTCCATTGATAGAATCACAATGTCTATAGTAGAATACCAATAAGTTTACTCTACTGGTATTCCCCAACCAGAGAATTCTAGGATGGTGCTGCCCACTCCACCTCCAATTGAGAGGGGACCTTGATCTTACATAGCTGATGGGTGGGACTCTTGCTTGAAGTTGTAGACTCTCTCAGTTCCTTGGTATGGTGATTGTCCATCCTCACCTCCTTGTTAGTTGTCTGGGTGAGTCCAATGAACTGGAGAGTATGTGGTGCAACTCCGCTGGAGCTCTGGGCCTAGCTGGCAAATGGACAGCCCAAAGATTCAAGACTCTTTGGCATACACCTACCAAGTACAGCACCAATTGTAGGTTCAGACAGGAGGGACAGAAGAGGCATATATGGAGAAGTCACATCTGAGTCCAACTCTGTCACACTCAAGAGCACAAACTCCAAAATAGGGCCCACTGGCAAGGAACCAAATTCTGGAGCTATCTAACATGACTGTAGGACCTGGGTAACTCCAGAGCCCTCAGGAGCCCCACTATTTGGAGTAGTAACTACTTTGGCAGTCTATGTGATCCTGCTGAGAAGTGCATAAATGTTATCTCTGGGATAACCTCCCAAGTCACTTTGGAGTCTCTTAGCCATATCAACTCATTTGTCTTTACCTTTTCCCCCTTTTATTCAATATCTTTTTCCAGTTGTATTGCTACTTGGTGCTTGGTAGTAATCCCTCGGTGCCAGGGAGGCTCATCCCTGGGAGTCATGTTTCATACTGGGGGAAGGTAATGCATTTATATGACACATTTGGCTTAGAAAGAGTCCACAGTTGAGCAACATGGAGGCTCTCAGGAGTTAACTCTTAGGCACCCTACAACACTAAGCTAAGTTGCAATTTCAAGAGCAACGGCTCATAAGCATAGTCATCAATATCATGGGCCCATCAATGGACTATCCTTCTTCACTAGTCATTGCCCCTGTACTTGGGGCATTGTTGCTATTCCATTAGAGAATGTGGAAGAGCTCCCCAGGATGGGAATTCAATACTCTTTAAGTTATTGTGTGAATCTCTACCCACTGTGACAATGCCCCATGAATATTTGAACACATTTATAATAACTTATATGTATGCCCTGGTGAACTTCCTACCATGTATTCCCCATCATAGACACCCCATACAAATGATCCTCCCTTGCCACAATTGAAATGCTTTGGTGTTCCAAAACTTCTTTAAAAATGAAGCCAGGAATATCACCAAATACAATTAATAGGAAAATGAAATAATAATAATAGGTTTAAGTATAAGAAATAAAATACATAATAATTTAGAAAAACTAAAAAAAAATGGGATATTAAAAAATTAATGAAGAATACAATTTTTTTTTCTTGACGTTTTGCTTTTCATCACTGTAATATCTGTTGTCCTCTATGTACAGTGACATTTTCTTCCATTTCTTCCCCAGTGTCTTTGTTTCATTTTGTCTTCAAAGAAGTTTTAGGTCACAGTAAAGACACATATAGAAAATAAGGGACTCCCATATACCCATCACCTCCCCTTTTCCATCTTCCCCTATTAATAACGTTTTTATGTGTGGATGGTTCATTTGTTACAACTGATGTACAAAAATTTAAACATAGCTACTAACCATGGTCAATGGTTTACATTATTCTTTACATTTGAGACTGTACAATTTATAAATTTTTGCTGCAATTTAACATGGACTGTACCCAACATTGCAAGATCAGGAAGAACACTTCCATTGTCCCCTAAATACCCCCTCTGACATCTATTCTATTCCTCCTTCCCCCTCCCCTTGTGGCCCTCAATGACACCAGGCTTCACTCCTTGAAGGACAAAATTCACAGTTACTTGCAACAACACTGAGAGCTTGACACACTGGTCTGTCCTCCCCTATTAGGAACTGCCCATGCTCTTGAGAGACACCCACCCCTCTGATTGAGAACCTATAGGCCTTCCCAGGGTGGGAGTCCAACTCCTTCCCACTCATTTTGTGGGTCTTCACCTACTGATACAATATACTATGACAAAATGAACACATGCACATTCTCTAGAAGACTGCCCTAGGGACACCCTGTCTTGAATGCCATGCCCCCATTCAACACCCTAAACCAGTAACCTTTCCTTGCCATATTGCCAAAAGAGCTTTCTCAACATTGTAGTTTCAACTACATACCCACCAATCTCCAGTGTTCACCTGCTTCCTGCTCCAACCCTCCCCCCATTTCCATGGACCATTCAACCCACCCTTCCTATCAAAATCCCTGTCAAACGTGCACTCCCCAACCCAATAATATCACTATATCCCTGTCATATCCCTTCACTGCACAACTACTCACTTCTACCTTATCATAGAATTTTGTCTGTGTGGGTGTGGCTCACAACTTTCTTCTCCCTTTCAATTTCCTGTAAACCTATCATCCAGAGTCTAGCTCTGTGAGTCTTCTTTGCTTAATTAATATCATAGAGGTCATGTAATATTTGTCCCTTAATTTCTGGCTTACTTCACTCAAAAGAAGGTCCTCAATATTCACCCATGTTATCCCATTTGTTAGTACTGTATTCTTTCTAAAAGATGAGCAATATTCTATCGTACATATATACCACATTTTGTTTATCCATTCAGCAGATAATGGGCACTGGGGTTGATTCCAACTTTTGGCAATAGCGAATAATGCCGCTATGAACATTGGCATGCATAAATTCATTCGTGTCCTTGATTTCAATTCTTCTGGATATATAACCAGAAGTGGAACAGCTGGATCACATGGCAGATCAATAATTAGTTTTTTGAGGAACTGCCAAAGGGTCCTCCACAATGGCTTAACCATTCTACTTTCCCACAAGCAGTGGATGAGGGTTCCCATTTCTCCATATCCTCTCCATCACTTGTAGTACTAGTTTTTTTAATGGTTTCCAGTCTAATGAATGTAAGATGATATCTCATTGTAGTTTTGATTTGCATTTCCCTAATAGCTAGTGATGCTGAGCATCTTTTCATGTGATTTTTAGCCATTTGCATTTCTTCTTTGGAGAAGTGTCTTATCAAATCTCTTGCCCATTTTTAAAATGGGTTGTCTTTTTATTTTCAAGATATAGGATTTCTTTATATGTGCTGGATATTAGGCTTCTATCAGATATATGGTTACCAAATATTTTCCCCCACTGGGTAGTCTGTCTTTTCACTTTCTTGACAAATTCCTTTGGGCTATTCGCCTAATATTGGGGAAGTCTCACTAATCTAATTTTTCTTTTGCTACTCATGCTTTGGGTGTGAAGTTCAGGAAACTATTTCCAATTACAAGGTCCTGTAGATGCTTCCCTACATTATCTTGCAGTGCCTTTATGGTCTTTGGACTTATATTTAGATCTTTGGTTCATCTTGAGTTGATTTTTGTATAAGGTGTGAGATGATGTTCCTTTCAACATGGATATCCAGTTCTCCAAGCACCATTTTTTGAAGAGGCCATTCTCTCCCAGTTGAGCAGGCTTGGTGGCATTTTCGAATATCAGATGACTGCATATGTGAGAATCTATATCAGAGCTCTCAATTTGGTTCCATTAGACAGTATGTCTATCCTTGTGACAATACCAAGCTGTTTTGACCACTGTAGCTTTGTACTATGTTTTAAAGTCAGGTGGTGTGATTCCTCCAATTTCATTGTTCCTTTTCAATATGTCTTGGGCTATTCAGGGCCTCTTGCCCTTCCAAATAAATTTCATAATTAGTTTTTATAATTCGGTAAAAAATGCTGTGTTGATTTTTATTGGAATTTCATTAAAGCTGTAGATCAGTTTGGGTAGGATAGACATCTTAATGATGCTTAGTCTTCCCATCCATGATCAGGGAATATTCTTCTGTTTATTTAAGTCTTCTTTGATTTCCTTTAACAGTGTTGTGTAGTTTTCTGTGTATAAGTCATTTACATCTTTAAATTTATTCCTAGGTATTTTATTCTTTTATTTGCTATTGTAAATGGAATTTTTTTCTTGAATTCCTCCTTAGAGTGCTCATTATTGGTGTACGGAAATGCTACAGATTTTTGTACCTTGATCTTACAACCTGCAACATTGCTGAACTCATTTATAACCTCTAAAAGTTTTGTTGTAGATTTCTCAGGGCTTTTTATATATAGGATCATGTCATCTGCAAAGAGTGAAATTTTGACTTCTTCCTTTCCACTTTGGGTTCCTTTTATGTTTTTTTCTTGCTTTTTTGCTTGAGCAAATACTTCTAACACAATGTTAAATAGGAGCAGTGATAATGGGTATCCTTGTCTTGATCCTGATCTTAGAGGTAAATCTTTTAGGATTTCACCACTGTATATAATGTTAGCTGTGGGTTTTTCATATATACCCTTTATCATGTTGAGGAAGTTTTCTATCATTTGCAGTGTTTTTATCAGGAAAGTGTGCTATATTTTGTCAAATGATTTTTCTGCATCTATACAGATGATCATGTAATTTTTTTTGTTTCTGGCTGTTTATGTGGTGTATTATATTGATTGATTTCCTTATGCTGAACCATCTTTGCATACCTGGGATGAAACCCACTTGGTCATGGTGTATAATTCATTTGATGTGCTGTTGAATATGATTACCAAGTATTTTGTTAAGGATTTTAGCATCTAGGCTCATTAGAGTGATTGTTCTGTAACTTTCCTTTCTTGTGGCATCTTTGTTTGGCTTTGGTATTAAGATAATGTTGGCATCATAGAATGAGTTAGGCAATGTTCCTTCTATGTATATTTTTTTGAAGAATTTAAGCATGATTGGTGTTATTTCTTTTGGGAATGTTTGGTAGAATTCATCTGTGATGCCATCTGGCTCTGTGTTCTATTGATTTGGAGGATTTTAATGATGAATTCAATATAGTTACTTGTGATTGGTCTGTTGAGTTCACAAATTCTTCTTTCATCAATGTAGGCTGCTTGTGCATTTCTAGGAATTTGTCCATTTCCTCTTAATTATCCTTCTTGTTGGCATTTAATTTTTCAAAGTATCCTTTTATGATACTCTATTTCTGTGGGGTCAGTTGTGATATCCTCTTCCTCATTTATTTTGTGTAATTGCATCTTCTCTCTTTCTCCATGTTAGTCTAGCTAAGGCTTTGTCAATTTTATTGATCTTCTTGAAGAACCAGCTTTTGGTTTTATTTTCCCTAGTGATTTCTTATTTTCTATTTCATTTAGTTCTGCTCTAATCATTGTTATTTCCTTCTTTCTACTTCCCTTGGAGTTATTTTCTTGTTCTTTTTCTAATTCCTCCAGGTGTGCAGTTAGGTCTTTGATTTTAGCGCTTTCTGCTTTTTTGATATATGCATTTATGGCTATGAATTTCCCTCTCAGCACAGCTTTTGCTGCAACCCATAGGTTTTCATATGTTGTGTTGTCATTTTCATTCATTTCAAGGTACTTACTGAATTCTTTTGAAATTTCATCATCGACCCACTGTTTGTTTAAGAGTGTGCTGTTTAACTTCCATATCTTTGTGTCTAGTCTGGTTTTCTGGCCAATACTGATTTCTAGCTTCATTTCATCGTAGTCAGAGAAATTACTTTTTATGATTTCATTATTTCTGAGTTCATTGAGAATTTTTCTGTGGCTTAACATGTGGTCTATCTTGGAGAATGATCCATGTATCCTCGAGAAGAATGTATATCCTGCTGTATTTGGGTGTAGTGTTCTGTAAATGTCTCTTAGGTCCAGATCCTCTAATGTATTATTCAGAGTCTTTTTTCTTTATTGATTTTCTGGCAAGATGCTCTGTCTAATGGTGAGAGTGGTGTATTAAATTCCCTCACTATAATTGTAGTGGCATCTATTTATCCACTTTGTTTTTCCAGTGTTTGTGTCATGTATTTTGAGGCAACCTTCTTAGGTGCATAAGTGTTTTATGATTGTTCTTCTTGAAAGATTACCTCTTTTACTAATATACAGTGTCCATCTTTTTCTCTTACAATAGCTTTGCATTTAAAGTCTATTTTGTCTAATATTAGTATTTTGGTTATTGTTCGCTTATAGGATTGTTTTCCAGTCATTTACTTTCAGCCTCATTGTATCCCTTGGTCTAAGGTGGGTTTCTTGTAGACAGCATAGAGATAGGTCATATTTCCTTATCCATTCTGCCAATTTTTGTCTCTTGACTGATGAGTCTAATCCATTAACATTCAGTGTTATTACTCTCAAAGAATTACCTACATTAACCATATTTTATTTGGGTTTATGTATGTCATATGTTGTTTTTATTTTCTTTTTGTCTTTTTAGTTGTTCTTTAACTCTCCTACATCTCTGGCTCTCTCCTGTTTTTTCCTTTCAACCTGCAGAATTCCATTTATTATTTCTTGAAGGGCAGATTTCTTATTGGCATACCATCTTAATTTCTGTTTAACTGAGAATATTTTGAACTCTCCATCATTTTTGAATGCCAGCTTTGCTTATTAGAGAATTCTTGGCTGGAAGTTTTTTCTTTTAGTTCCTTAACTATGTCATACCACTGCCTTCTGGCCTCCATGGTTTCAGATGAGAAATCATCTCTTAATTTTTTTGAGCTTCCCTTGTATGTGGTGGTTCTCTTTTCTCTTGCTGTGTTCAGTATTTTCTCTTTGTCTTGAACATGGGACAGTTTGATAAGTATATGTCTTGGAGTAGGACTGTTGGGATTTTTACTGTTTGGGGTGTGCTGTGCTTCTTGGATATGTAAATCCATGTCCCTCTATAGAGTTGGGAAATTTTCAGCCATTATTTCTTCCAACACTCCTTCTGCCCCTGTTCTCTTCTCTTTTCTGTCTGAGATGCCTATAATGCATATTTTTGTGCATTTGTGTTGTCATTCAAATCCTAAGTCCCTGCTGGATTTTCTCTATCTTTATATATTTCTGTTCTGCTATTTGATTTCATATCTACTGTTTTCCACATCCCTAATTCTTTCCTCTGCCTGTTCAAATCTGCTGTTATGTGCTTTTGGCATTACTTAGATTATGCCATTCATCACCGTCATATCTGTTATCTTTTTATATATATTTACAATTTCTTCAGTATGTTCTCCCAGTGTCTTCTTAATTTCCTTAATCTCTTCCTTCCCTTCATTAAGTTGGTCCCTGATATTTGTTTGGACAACTTTGATTATTTGTTTGATGTTCTTTATCTCTTCCTGGTTTTTGGTTTGTTCATGGGTCTGGGCCATGTCTTCCTGTTTCTTGGTATGGTTTGTAATTTTTTGTTGCTGTCTGGTCATCTTTTTATCTTGATGGGCTTATTCAGTTGATTAGCTTCTCTTTCTTCTCTATGGTTTTATTTAACTGCTTTTTTGTGTGTGTGAGTGTTAAGTTTTCTCTTTGACACTTTGATTTTCTTGTTCTACTTCCTTGCTGTTTTCCATTCCCTTGAAGGAAAAAGATTAGGGCCAGAGAAAGCCAGAGAAGTAAGAAGAGAAAAAGGATAATAGTATTAATAATAGAAAGAGTTAGAAAAGGAACTATATAAGACCTTGGAAAATGAATATTTAACTCATGTAAGCAGTGTAGAGTAATAGGAATGAAAAATTGGAGTACTTACAATGAAATGGGATACTGAATAGAGAAAAATATATAGAATGAATTAAAGGGTCAAAGTGATGAGGAGAGAGGGAAAGAGAAAAAAAGGGACAAAAAAGAAAACATTAATAAAAAAAGAAAACTCAATAGTTGAGATAGAAATAAAAACCAGAATCTTTGAGAACTAAATAAAGACATGTGGAATGTAAGAACAACAACAGAAATCAGAAAATAGAAAGATGAAGGAAGGAAAAGACATAGCATTTGTAGACAAAATCAGTATACACAGAAAAAGGGAAATCAAGGAAGAGGAAACACAACAAAGAAGAAACAAGCCAGCAGCACCTAATTAAAGAAAAAAAAGGGGGGGAGGGGGAGAAAGAGGAAAGAAAAACAAGAAACAAAACAAAAACCAAACACACAAGCAATCAGTCAAGTAAAAACTAAGGAAGAAGTCTTTCTCCTTAAGCCCCTTTGGAGCTCTGAGGGTGCTGGTGTTCATCAATCAACTACCCTGCATCTGTTCCCTCTGCAGGTTTTGAAGCAGGTTTTAGCTAGTAAAGTAAGTTAAATTTTAAAAGAGAGTAACATTTTTTAGGAAAAATAAGAGACCCAATAGAAGCTAATACAAAAATAATATTTATGTTTTCCCTGTCTTAAAGTATCAGCTGGATGTTTGATATCCTGGTGAATCACTACTCTAAGAGGAGCCAGGAATTGAACTAGGGGCCTTGTATAGTCAAGTCAGAAACTCCTCCACTGAGCTAAACTTTCTTGTTGGGTCAGTTAGCTCTTCAGAATGCTATCCAGTCACTTTCCCTTGGGCAGGTTGGCACTGCAGTTGGATAAATTCCTGCTGATTAGGAGTCTGTCCCTGCCCTCTTTCTATTCTTATTGCTTTCTCTCCCAGATCAGCAGGATGGAATAGCCTGTGTGGCAGGATTCCCCCTCACCTTTCCCAGTCAGGTTTACTTCCCTTTTGAAATTCAAATGGGACCCTGGTGACTGAACTCGCTGCAGAGAAATGACTCTCAACCTCCTTGCAGACCACCCTCTTCTCCCAGGGAACCCTAGATAGGCTCTTGGAAGCTTATTAAGTGCTGCCTACTCCCTGCTTACCTTATGGGAGTTGAAATTTTGAAAGTTTTCAGCATAGCTCTAGTCAATTGCCTGACTCAACCCTCCTC
The DNA here is from genome assembly GCA_029593785.1 of Cabassous unicinctus. Lineage (NCBI taxonomy): Eukaryota > Metazoa > Chordata > Mammalia > Cingulata > Chlamyphoridae > Cabassous > Cabassous unicinctus. The sequence continues at coordinate 15,610 of JAQZBX010000713.1, read as the reverse complement.
AGGCCAAATTTCTCTAACCCAGGGAGGTTAGGTAAATCTGGCTGCCTCAGCAGATTCACCTCTCCCCTCTTCCTGGTGCTATCTTGAGCCAGCTTGTATGTTCCTCAAAGCTCAAAGGGGGTCCAGGCAACCAAACCCACAGAAAGGAAACCCCTCTCCACTCTTCTCCAGAATCCTCCCACTCTTAGAGAATGCTCTCTCCCAGTGGGTGGCTGGTGGGAGTTGGGGCTAGGGGCTAACAGCTGCTTTGCCTTGAGAATGGGGCTCAGCCATCCCGAAGTTTCCAGCTTCAGAAGCAAGAAACTCAGGGTTTTACCTTGAGCAATTTATCTCTTTGTCCAGCTCCCTCCACATCGATGCCCTAAGGCTCCTGCTCTTTGGGTTCTCAAAACAGCTCACTTGGGGAGGATCTTGCCCCCACTCAGCTGTTTTTTTGTGAGAGAGGTAGTAAGTCCACACTTAGACCAAAGCTATCTTGCTCAGATCCTCCCTATATTTTTATTTTAATTACAGTCTCTTTTTTCCCTGTTAGCTACAATCAGCTCAATACCAAACCCTGCACTCTGCTTTGCCTTTTCACTCCAACTCTCAATGCTCTGACTTCTTTTAATTAAGACCCCCTTAATTCATTGCTTTTCTTCCCAATGGAACTTGCAAGTTGGACTTATACCTTTGCCCTGAGTCACTCTCCCGCAAGCCAGGAAAAGTTGGTTAACAAAGTCATCCAATATTTTCACTTAAGCGAATAATTATTCAATCCTGAGACACACTAACTGGAATACTTGCAGACCACACAGCTACCCCTATGAGTCAATCTGCCTTCAATGACCCATACTGGGTATGCAGGTTCCAAAACTGTCACTATGGGTCAATCAGATCTCAGAGGCCTGGCTTAGAATAGACTTGTGCCACCAAAACACTGCCTTGTATCACACAAGCTACCATGCATATCTGAAATTGGTTTCAAGAAAATTTATTCTGCCCTTTTTCACTGCTTATAAAGCAAGACATTCACCAGAGTATCTTTCAGTGTATTAAGTGACATCATTTGCCCAATAATTCTTTTTTTAAAGAGGAGATGTAAGTTTATAGAGAAATCATGAAGTATCTTATCTGCCTTTCACACATGCAAGTTTCACTATTATTAACAATTTACATTGGCGTGATATATTTGAAGTAATTGATGAAACAACATTATGATAGTTACATCATTAATTGTAGTTCATAGTTTACATTAAGTTTCACTGTTTTTGCCTAACAGTCCTATATTTGTTGTGTGTAGTCTTTGACATCTCAGCTCCTTTTGTTTGTGGTATGCTAATATCTGACAAGAGATTCCTCTAAACCACTAGAGCCAAGACAGAAAAAGAAGAAGAAAAAGGAGGAGGAGGTCATGGAAAAGGAGGAGAAGGAGAAGAAGAAGAAGAAAAGAGAAAGCTCTCCTGTTCTTTTCAAATTAGTGCTAGGTTGGGTCAGTTCTTCATTTCTTAGCCAAGACTTTTGTAACTCTGCTATAGTCTTCAATTCCTGTGTTTTGAGTCTATGTATTAACCCAAGGTGAAAGCTTAGCATATTCTTATGTCTTTTCTGAACATGTATCCTGGCTGGCACTTACATGTGTCTTTCTAGATGACCTGTTATATATCTATCTGATGTTTCACAAAACCCTTTGTCTTAGTTTGCCAAAGGGCTGTTTATGCAAAGCACCAAAAGTGTGTTAGCCTTTATATTAAGAATTTTAATAGAAGAAAAAGTTACAGATCTGAGGCTGAAAAATGTTCAAATCAAGGCATCACCAGAGATGCTGTCTCACTGAAGTCAGATACTGGTAGTAATCCTAGTGTCCTGCAATGTGGCAAAACAAAATGGTGGCCAATCTCTGCTGAGGTCTCTGCTTTCCCTGCAGGCTTATCATCCCTTCAATTTTAAGCTGTTTCATGGGTCCAACTTCATGATGGCTCTGTGCTTCAGCTTCAGCTGCAAGCAATCCTTGATTCTTCTCTCTTACATCTTCATCAAAATGGCAGTGCTCCCATTTCTGTGTTCCTCCCTGTCTCCATTTATATAAGACCCAGCAGGAGGGCAGAGAACCAACCTGTGTAACACCTCACTGACATAACCCAATCAAAAGCACTAAATTGATCCATCCCCCAAGCCCTCAGCACATAGGTGACTGTGTTACCTAGGCATAAATTAAATGTTAACAACCCTCCACAGAGGGAATAGAAGGTATAACTGTTATCATAAGCTATAATCTTCCCAAAGCAGTAAACAACCTTGGTAAACATCCTTCCTGGGAGAATAATGAAAACATCACCACACTCCATGTGTCCAATCCATGACATGGGATGTCTTGATAAATTATTTAAGACTTTAATTTATTTCACAAAGATTTTGAAATTATCTTTACAAGTTTTTATATCCTTGACTAAAATCAATCCCTGATATTTTATAAAATTTTTATTGAAGTATATTTTTCATACATGAACATGCATAAACATGTGTATACTAAAAGTTGTAAACTCATAAAACAAACATGCATATCATCATACAAAAGTTCTATACATCAACCCACAACCAAAACCTTGCAGCGTGGTAGGAATGTTGAGAAGCATGGGTCACATGATGATAGTGTGACCTATGGACTGTGTTTAACAGCGATACTGTAATATTCATGCATCTATGCCAAAGATGTACTGTGTTGATAATGAGGGAGTATGGAAAATGTGTGCCAAATGTAGGGTATGGACCATGGTTGATGGTACTAGTCTGATGATATTATCTCATAATCTATAACAAATGTTCCACCACAGTGTTGTATGGTAATTCTACACATGTGCATGATTGTTTTGTAAATTCACAACTTCTGTAATAAAAATATATTTTAAAAAATAATAGGGTGGGTTGGTGGAAAATACCAATGTAAGATATGGTCTATAGTTAGCAGTAAGATTTTGATGATATTCTTTCATAATTTGTAACTAATTCCTCACAAAAATATTTGATATTTTATTTTTTGTAATGCTATTGTAAATGGGATTGAATTCTTAATATACCCTTCAGATTGCTCATTGCTAGTGTATATAAATGCAGTTCCCTCATGCTTTCTGGGTCTCCAGAGGGTAGGAGTAGAAACAATAATGTTTTAGGTTGAGGCCCCTGCCATGCCCTGGATACAATAACTGTGAAGAATATTGTTAATCATGAAACATAATTCCCTCTAAACTGTGATTCTGCACTTTTAAAAAATCAACTGACTAAAGTAAATGCCTAATCAACAGTTCTGATTATGAAGGCCTGTCTACCCACCGCTGTGGTTGCTGCAATCAGAATTCCTTTATCAGCCATGGATTGAGCAAGGGTTTGTGAGAAAAATGACCTCTTGTCTGGTCCCACAATCCTTGCTTGGGGCAGATCCCAATGATGTCACAAGTAGGGCATCAAGGTAATGCCTGGGGGAGAAATGAAGTTGATTTTTGTGTTTTAATCTTGTACCCTGCTATTTTGCTGAAATAGTTTATAAGCTGTAGTGGATTTCTTGTGCATTCTTTTGGATATTCTATATATTAGAGCATGCAATCTGTGAATAGATCTTCTGTTTTTATTGTTCAGGTGTAGCATTTTTATTAACAACAAATAAATATTACCCTCTCCAATTGGTAAACATTTCATTTTGCCTTTTGTATAGAATTTTTTTTTAGATCTTTTAAAAAAGGTCTTCCTTTCCAATTTTTACATCTTTTTGTCTTGCCTACATTCTCCTGCTAGAAGTTCTACTAAAATGTTAAACAGCAGTTGTGACAGTGGACATTCTTGTTTTGTTTCTCATCTGAAAGGGAAAGCTTTATGACTTTCAGCAGTGAGTATTATGCTAGTTGGGGTTTTCATGAATGGAATTTGTTATGTTCAAAAACTACTTTTCTATTTATAGAGAAAATGGATTATTCTACAGCATAGACCATTTTTGTTGGTACAAGGCAAGTCTCAATAAATTTTAATATATTGAAATTATACAAAGTAACATCTTCAACTACAAAGGAGTGAAGCTAGAAATTGATAACAGAATGAAAACTAGAAATTTCCAATATTTGGAAATTGAACAGCATAACTTCAACTAACAATGGTTTAAAGAGGAAATGACAGAGGAATTAGAGAATACATGGGTAAGAATCAAAATGAAAATGAAAATAAAATATATCAACAACTATGATATGCAGCAAGGACAGTGACAGAGAAAAATGTATAGATATGAATGCCTATAGATCTGAAGAAGCAATATCACAAATTAATTACCTAATTCACATCTTGGAAAACTAAGAAAAGAGGAGCAAACTAATCCCAAATCTAACAGAATTAAAATTTGGTGGAGATAACATAGATAGTAGAAAAATAACTGAGGGAATCAACAATACAAAAAGTTTGATTCTCTGAAAAAAATCAATAAAATTGAAAAATCTTTAGCAAGACTGACATAAAATAAGAGAAAATATGTAAATATCTAAAATCATAAGTTAAACTACTGAACTTATAATAATAAAAAAGTTTATGAAGGAATATGAGAAACAATCTATGCCAAAAAATATGTAATCTAAATAAATAGAAAAATTAGTAAAAATACACAAAACACCTATTTGACACATTGAGAAATAAAAATCCTCAAATCCCTATAACAAGTACAGATATTGAAATGATAACCAAAATCTTTTCTACCAGGGAAGGTACAGGACTGTATTGACTCATTGGCAAATTAACACAAATGTATTTTTTAAACTCTTCCCAAAAATTCATGGGGTGGGAAGATTTCCTAATTCATTCTATAAGGCCACCATTGCCCTGACAGTAATCATAAGAAAAGCAAATTATAGACCAGTTTCCCTTATGAAAATACTTGAAAGATTTTGACTAAATTTCTAGCAAACAGAATCCAACAGCATGTTAAAAAGATTATTCTCTATAACCAAGTGATATTTATCCCAGAATGGAAGCATGTTTCAACAAACAAAAATGAATGAACTTAATGCACGTTATCTTAATTTACCAAAGCTGCTGATGCAACATTACCAGAATTGGGTTGACTTTTATAAAGGGAATTTATTTAGGGTGAAAACTGACAGTCCCAAGGCCATGAAATGTCCAAATCAAGGCACCTTCAGAGACACTTTCTCAAGAAAGGCCAGCTACTGCTAGAACCTGGAGTCTTGCCACATGGCAAGGCAAAATGGCAGCAAATCTCTGCTGAGGTCCCTGCCTCCCCCTTCAGGCTTACCTTCTCCTTGAGCTCAGCTGGGGACACTCAGGAATATGGCTTGTCTCTTCCTGGGCCTGTCTCTTTCAGCTTCTCTGCTGATTCCAGCCTCCTGCCCCCATCTGAGGTGTAGCTGATCTTGGAGTGCTCTTTTTCATGGAAGGGTCAAAATGGCATCTGTCTTCTTTGTGCTTCTACTTCCAGTTCTCAGTTTATAAAAGACCCCAGCAAGAGGACAGAGAATGAACCTGGGTCACACCTCACTATTTTATTCCAATTAAAGGCCTAAGAGTAAATGAAGTGATCTAACCAAATGATACCTTAATGCAATCTAATAAAAAATTTTCACACCTACAGGAGTGGATTAGTTCTAAGAACATGATATTTTCTGGGACATACAAAATAACTTCAAACTCTCACACACTGCATAACTAGAACAAAATAAAAATAAAACATATTGCTATCACATTAAATGCAGAAAATAATTTGACAGAATGCCTCACACTTTCCTAATATAAACATACAGAAAACTAGAAATGGAATAGAATTTTATTTTATTTTTAATATAAATTTCCCATCATTATATTTAATTATGAAAAATAAATTGAAATTTTAAATATTTTAAAATTTAATATAAATTAAACCATGTTTATGCATCTTTTCTCTCTCTTGTTTCCTTTGCTTGACATTTTCCTTGTGATAGTCATCCAAGATTTTAAATTTAATTATAATTTATTTTCATATTTACATGTTCAACATTCTATTGTTAATGGATATTTGGATGCCTTTCATCCTTGATGGTTGTGAATAATCCCACCACCATTTGTGTATATGTGTCCAAAACAATTGAAATGCATTTTTAAAGGTTTACCTATGAATATAATTGATAGATCAAAGAGTATGTGAATCTTAAAATTTGCTAGGTAAATCCAAACTGTTTTCCAAATAGATTGTATTAATTAAACACCTTCCTGTAAGAGTTCCTTTTAATTCACAACTTTAAGAAATATGTACTTTCTGATTTTTAAAAGTCTGCTGGTTTGATTAGTATGGAGTTCTTTATGCTTGTGGCTTTACTTTGTCTATCCTAGAAGAATAATGAGGATTTGCAAATATTCAAGTCTTTCAATCATTTTATTTCCTCATTTCAGGTACTGCATTAAATTATTTTGCTTTTTTTTGTTTTTAATTTGACTAGGTCCAGTGTTTTCTCAATGAAATTTAGAAGTCCATTATACAATCTGGTTACAGATCCTTTTAGAGTTGCATATGTGATAAAAATATTGTCCCCTCTCTGGACTGGATTCTTACTTTCTTAATGTTGACATTTATGAATAGTTATCAATTGAATTAGTGTAGTCATTTCTACCAGTCCTTTTCTTTTTGGTTAGTGTTTTTATATCTTGTCAAATAAATTCTGCAGTAAAGAAGATATACCTCTATGTTATCTTTGAAAATTTTCCTTTAAAGTATTGTTCTATAACAAACCTGGATTTCCTTTATATATATGATGTGTATGATATCAAATTTATTGATTCTTTCCATATACATTGAATTTACTCTATACTTTATTGGAAAAAGGAGCACATTCTCCAACTGTTATGCAAAGTTTGAATTGTCATACAAATAATCACATAGTTATGGCTCTATTTCTGGATTGTCTGTTCTGCCCATATATCCCTTCCCCAAAGTTTAACATGAAAAAGCCATCTCAATTAATGAAAGTAAAATCAGACCACCCTCATTGGTTTAGTAAAAGGATATCTTGAGCATTTTTATCATTGATAATATGTTTTCCAGTGAAATTAAGGCATTGTCAATTTTCACTATCAATAAGTTGGTTGAAATTCTTTGAATATGTAAATCAAATTGAATATATTTAACATTCTACTTATTGAACTGTAAAAGCACTATGTTGATTAGCTTTGAAAACTATGTAAAATACATGCTTTATTGGATGATATATACTTACATTGATTTACAGTTAAGGTTAAAACAAAGAACTCAATTAGTGAACTGTGAAAACACATTCCATTTGAAGATGGTTGCAGATTGGCTTTTCTCTTGCTGACATAAATACAGCATCTATTAACAAAGTTATCAACACCCATAGTTGTTTCTGCCATGGAGAAAAGCCAGGCAATAAGAAGAGAGAATTCTGTGATCTCCCATTGGAGAATGACTTTATATGGGGTGTAAAGAAACTCAAGCCTAAGGGTGTTTTCAGTAGGAATGTAAATATTGTGGTTAACATGGAAAAGACCAGTAGCTCTATGTTGTCCACACTTAATAGAGTAGAATAGCTAGAAAACACACAAAGATATAATAAAGGCAAATAGATAACTGAGAAAACAAATGCCATCAAAGGAAAACTCAAACACTGCCCTCAATGTCTTTTCCAGCAAAGAAGCCTGATTACAATTAGAAAAGATAGAAGAATAATTTATGTTTAAGCACAATGATGAAAACAATGCAGAAAATCATAAGCAACTAGAGGAACTGAATATATGGGTGAACTGAAGATGTGAGTGTGGTACTAATAAAGGCAGACCACACAGAAGATAAAATCACAGTAATGCCATTGTAAGAGGGGTTGAGGAGAATTGTGTAGGCCCGAGACTGCACATACTGAGAAGTGACATTGAGACTGCATGCTGCAGAAAAGTGATTTCAAATAATTTGTCTACTCAAGTTACTGAATAAAAAGCAAGTAAACAAACAATATAATCAAACAAACAAACAAACAAAAAGACTGTCAGTGTCCAGTGACTACATTAGATTACCTAATATGTCTAATTTTCAACAAAACTTCAGATATGCAAATAGGAAATACGACTCATGAACACAAACATGAACACTATCATGTAAAAAACATGTAATAGAATCTGCCCTTTAAGGTCCCTTGATGTTGAAATTAAGACATTAAAGTAGACACGGTAAATAGATTCAAAGAGCTAAAAGCAACCATGATGAAAGGAGTAAAGGAAGATACAATGAAAACATATTATCAGATATCAACATATCAAATATGAATAAACAGTTTTTTATATTTTTTAATTTAAAAAGAAAAATTAATTAACATATGTTAATTATGAAGTTGAAAATTATAATAACTGAAATGAAAAATGCCCTCAATGTATTCAACAGTGAGTGGTACTAATAAATAATCAGAGAACTTGAAGTTTGAATGATAGATATTAAGCAATATGAATAACAGAAAAAAATGAACAAAAGGAAAAGAATACAAGAGAAATGTAGGAAATGACTAATGGTACCAACATATAAATAACTGGATTGTCAGTAGTTCAGAAACTGGAGTAGAAAAATTATTTCAATATACCATTGTTATCTTTCCAAATTTCATTATAAACATGAATCAAACCATCTGCAAAGTTAGTGAACTCCATGTAGAATAAAGCAAGGAGACTCATGATTAGATAGTTCACAGTTAAGCTATCTAATACATTTTAAAGAGAAGATCATGAAGTCAGGAAAGAAAAACATCCCATGATATTTACGCAACCCCAATAAGATTACAAGTGACTTCTCATCAGAAAAAAAATGAAGCTAGGTTGCATTTGGATTGCATTTTCTAAACCCTAAAACAAATGGACTAAAATAACTGTCAATCTAAGGTTTTATATAGAAAACAGCAATGATAAAAGCAATTTAGAATTAAACTATTATATATAAAAGAAATATAAAGATCTTGAAAGTCATTAGCTTTGTTACTACAACAGGAAAAGCTTGAATAACTAATTATCCATCACTTTTATTGAATTTATCAGAATTGTGGTTTTGGGATAAATTGCCACTCCAATATATATGGGGCAGTAAAATACACAGAATTATAGCTGATTATTTATTACCTGGAAAGGAAGCTGTGGAACCATACACTTGTAGAAAACCTACGTGGTAGTTAAAAACAATTGCAATATGTGAACATGGGATAGCTTGTGACTGAACAGACAGATGGGAATGATATCGTTGTGGTTTCCAACACTATCATGCTTATTACAAATAGGAACCCTATCATATGCTCAGAGTGAAAATTTGAGAGTCATTGTTAAATACACTCAGAGGTTTTTATATAACAAAGGATACTAATCTGAAAAAAATAAATGAAATTAAAACTTTATTAACAACTATTCCCACATAATGAAATATTCTTTACTCAATTCCATCACCTCTAGCCTCTTCCATTGATAAACAATTAATCAATTGTGATTCAGTATAGCCATGGTAGATTACTGCTGAAATAGGTTCAAGACACAGTTTTATCTCAGGAGTTCTTAGAAAGCTCAAGGCAACATGGGAGACAAAAACAAGAAATTTATAGTAATTTGAAGCCTCTGGCTTAAACAACTTCAGGAAACCTTACAGAAGGCCAACTTCCAACAAGATTAGCCTAAAACATCACTATAAATGTCTATTTAACTCAGTAACTCTTATCCAGTACATCATGATTAGCTTTTTCTCAGTTTTCCAGAGATGCTATGACAATACCACACAATGGGAAGACTTTTAAAAAATAATTCATTGGCTCACAGTTTCAGAGTCCAGAAGTCTCAGTTCAAGGGATCAGCAAGGTTATGCTTTGTCTCAGCATTTATAGAATTCTGGTCCTGCCTTGCCACAATTCTTGGTTGTTTCTTGGCTTATGTCTCCTTTCTCATGGCAATCTCTATCTCTTTGACTTTGCCTACTTGCTTTCCAAGGAATTCCATCTTCTTTCTTTAAGGATTCCTATAATATGGTTTAAGAGCCACATTGATTCATTTGGGCACACCAGAATAGGATATCAGAAGATAATATTAAAAAAGGAACACACACCATCACCTACTTTAACATATTAAAACTATTGTTTACAAATGGGTCCATGAACCCTGAAGAACATATTATGTTTAAGGATATATCTTTTGTTGGGGTGCTTCTTTCAATTAATTGCAGTCCTCTTCAGGAATCCAAATGGCATGTTTTCCAAATACAAAGTGCATACACTTCTTCCCAATAGCCATAGCCTTAAGTCACTTCAGTAATAATTCTGTCCAAAATCTCCTCAAAGTAAGTTATGGGTTTCAATTGTCCTGGGGCAAAAATCATGTCCACCAATGGGCTTGTTAAATCTATTTAATAAGGTCTTTGATTTCTAAATAAATTTGTATTTCAGTTACAAGATAGACATCCCCATTACAGGTGGAAATAGGTGGAAGGAAAACAGAAGTGATTGGACCTACAAAGTTCTGAAACCCAATAGTGAAACTCCATAAGAATCTAAGGTCTGATTCAGAGAATAGGCTCTGAATACATTAAGACTAATCATAATCTATGTACAAGTTGACTTACACAGAGCATGTGTTTATTTATTTAGATACCCTAAGCTTTGACTGATTTTGATCAATGAACATATTAATTATGTCCAATTTCTCACCTTTTTTGCAGCATGAAATATACTGTATATTCCTGTAAGGTATAAAGCTATATTTACCATTATCTTCATTTTTTTTCAATAAAGACAGATTTTTTCAGCTTTTGTTAAATATATAGGAAGTTATCTAATCCAATTTTCAACAAACTCCATTTCCAAAATATAATCATTGTCATAATAATTATCAACAATTACCACTGTAAAAATCTCTCTGGAAGTTGCAGAAATCAAATTTAGGTCACAATTTATAAGGTATTAAAGTACAAAATATTTCATCTCATAGATGAGGAATATATGCTAAAATTACATGTAAGCTATAATGTGTAAACTATAGACCATAGCTAGTAGCAATACTTCAATATGCATTTGTCAATTTTAACAAATGGATCACATTAATGAAAGATGTTGCTAATGTGGGAAAGTGTGGGAGGGGTAGGGGTGGGGTACACAGCAATCCCCTATATTTTTCATGTAACATTTATGTAATCTAAAGTTTCTTAAAAATTACTGTGTACGTTAAGAATCACCTAAGAGACGTGGATTCTCCTTCCCAAAATGAAAGAAAATCTTTCCTCCTGCCTCCTCCCCAAACATACAAAGCCACTTCTGGAAGAGCTACAGCAGTAAAAACACCATGGCATGGACATTAAGATAGACATATAGACCAGTGGAACCAAATTGTTCAGAAACAGATACTCACATCTGTGGTCAAGTGATATTTGACAAGTCTCTCAAGAAAACCCAGCTGGGGCAGAAGAATCTATTCAACAAATGTTGCTGGAAGAATGGGATATTCATATCCAAAAGACAGAAAGAGGACCCCTATCTCACACCTCATAAAAAATTAAATCAAAATGGATGAAAAACCTAAATATAAAAGCTATTACCATAAAACTCCTAATAGAAAATGTAGGGTAGCACCTTTAATAACTGGTGGTAGTTGGTGGTTTCTTAAACCTTACATCCAAATCACAGACAATTAAAGAAAACATGGATAAATGGGACCTCCTAAAAATTAAATAGTTTTGTGCTTCAAAGGACTTTCTCAAGGAAATGAAAAGGCAGCCTAATTAATGTGAAAATATATACAGTAAGGGTTTGATTTAGATCTTATAGATGATACAACTCAACAATAAAAGGAAAAGCAATTCAACTTAAAAAATAGGTAAAAGGCTTAGTTAAACATTTTTCCAAAGACAAAATACAAATGGCCAAAAGGCTCATGAAAAAAGTTCAATATCAATAGTAATTAGGGAAATGCAAATCAAAAGGACAATGAGATATCATGTTACAACTTATAAAATGACCATTGTTAAAAAAGAAACAAAACAGAAAACTACAAGTTCTGGAGAGGATATGAAAGATAGAAATATTCCTTCACTCTTGGTTGGATTGTAGAATGGTGCAATCTCTGTGGAAGGTAGTTTGGTGATATATCAGGAAACTAAATAAAGAGCTGCCATATGATCCAGCTGCCATATGATATATTCCCTTTACTAGGAATATATCCAGAAGAACTGAAAACAAGGACACAATAGATATTTACACACCAATCTTCATAGTGGCATTATTCATAATTGCCGTAAGATGGTGTATTAGACAGCCAAAGGGGCACTGATGCAAAATACCAGAAATCTGTTGGCTTTTATAAAGGGTATTCATTTGGGGTAGAAGCTTACAGTTACCATGCCATACAATGGAAGTTACTTCTATCACCAAAGTCTGTTGCCAGGTGTTGGAGCAAGATGGCTGCCATCTGCAAAGGTCCAGCCTTCTTCTTCTTAAGGATCTGTGGTCCCAGGTTCTTCCAATATCAGCTGTAAGGTGGGGTATGTCTCATCTCTCTCCCAAGGCTCATTTTTCTCTGGGCTCAGCTGCTCTGTTCTCTCCACAAGGTCAGCTGTAGTCTCTCAGGCTCTCTCTCCTCCTAGGGTCTCTGCTGTGTTTATGGAGCTGTCTCTATTCTTCTGTATTCTTCGCCTGTGTATTTGCTTCCCAGGTCTCCAGCATCCAAAACTCCAGCATCAAATCTCTCCTGCTGTGTCTTTTTCTCTGTGGTGGGCAGGGACTCAATGCCCTGCTGATGTGGCCCAATCAAGTAAAAGTGAAACCTCTCAAGATAATACAATCTAATAAGCACAGAGGAACAGACTGATGATAGTATCTCATTATCTGTAACAAATGTTCCACTACAGTGTGGTCTGTTGTAGAAGGGTGTTGTATGGAAATTCTACACACGTGCATGATTGTTTTATAAATTTATAACTTCTATAATAAAAATATATTTAACATGGAGATAAAGTCTAAAGTACAGGTACTAGGAGATAGGATGAAGGATGAGAATGGGTACTGATGGTTAATGTAGTTAAAATTTTTAATTAGCTTGATTGAAAAAGTGTGGAAATGGATAAAGTTGGTGGTAACACATTATAATGAATAAAACTAACATGGCTGCTTGATAAATGTGGTTGTGGATGAAAGGAGTAGTCTAAAGATATAAGTATCAATTGAAAGAAAGCTAGACAAGAATCTAGGGACTGTATAACAGTGAACTTAGTGTTGGAGGAGGATTGTGGTTAATAGTACAAATACAGGAATGCTTTTCTATGAACTAGAACAAATGTACATTACTATTATTAAGTGGTAAAAATATAGTGATACATGGGAAAAATACAATTAATGTAATTGATGGATCATACTTAACAGCAATATTGTAATATTCTTGCATCAATGTCAAAGAAGGTACTTATCAATACTAAGGGACAATAATAGAGGATGTGGGATTTTTTTCTATTGGAATAAGAGAAATGTTCTAAAATTTACTGAGCCAAAGAGTGAACAACTCTGTTATGAAACTGAGAGCCACTAAATATACACTTTGGTTGGACTGTACAAAGCATGGGGGTATATAACATAGTGAACCATGTGGTAGATGATGGACTATGATTAACAGTACAAAGATGAGAATAATCTCACATGAACTATTACAAATGTGCAATGCTAATACATGATGTTAATAATAGGGGGTGTATGGAAAGAATATACTAAATGTAAGCTATGGACCATAGTTAGCAGTAATATTTTGATGGTGTTCTTTCATAATTTTTAACAAGAATTCCACAAAAATGAAAGGTATTGGTGGAGGAGTATGTACGGGAATTGTGCACATTATGGATGATTCTTTTGTAAGCTCACATCTCTAACAAAAATACAATAAAAGTGAGAGTTTGAAATGAAAATAATTTATACGAAATATGTTGAGATTAGAAAAAAGATGGCATCGGCTTAGGAGGGCGACTGCAAGTAGCTCCCAGATCACGGCAGAGAGTGGACAGGATGCGGCACGGGTGTCTGTGCTGTGGGTGTGTGGAGTAAGAAGCTTGGGACATCTATCTGGACAGGTCGATGGTGTGGACTGGACCATAGAGATTCGTGAGTTTTAAGCCTGCCTATGGTGCTTAACACAGTCAGCTGACCCCCACCCTTACGGGGGAAAAAAAAAAGCCAGCTGGAACAACGACTCCCGTCACTCCAGTAACTGAGTGATCTGACCCGGTGGGAGGGGGCGTTTTATGAGGGGGAAGCTCTGGTAAGAGAGCTTTATTGTCTGGGGATTTGGCTTCCTGAAGCCCCCTGCAACTTAGACGAACAAAACAGCTGCAGTGAATCAGACCCGGAGGAGGGAAGGGGTTAATCTTCTAGGGAGTTGAGAAGCCGAGAAGTGCAGGAATTAGCCCCGACCCGCAGAGCTGAGAAGAGGGGCAATCCCCAAAAGAGGGAGAGTTCTGACAGAAAGTAGAGAGGGGATATTTTAGCTGTCAATCTGGCTGCCTGAACCCCCTCATAAATTCGGGGAGCAGATAAGCTAGCTTGAAGTAGCGCCAGGCTGAGGGGAAAGGCGAATTTGCAGTTAACCTCATTTAGACGCAGGCCGATGACGCAGGGGCTCTGATCCAGAAGGGCGGAGTCTGCCATAGTGCAGTTTTTAGCGTTCTACATATCAGACTTTTGCATCCCTGGGGAATGCAGAAATTGGGAAGTGTTTGATTAGTTTCCAGGACCTCAGTTAGAGATTCTTCCGTGAGGGGGGTTGTCTAGAGAAGGATTTATTTTTGGTCCCGTATTACGCCAATAAATAAATAAATAAATAAATAAATAAATAAATAAATAAAACGGTCCCTTTAATAAATGAAAAATAAATTCTTTTTAATTTAGTTTAATAGCCAAAAGTTTCTTCAGGACCTGCATACAAAATCCCTGTGGGGAAATTGTTTGATTAACACAAGCAGGCTGAGAGAATCCAGGGGACCCCAGGGAATATTGATCCCCATTAGCTTTGCTTGACTGCTTGCCAGTGTGATTGCTTGCTTTTTCTCTGTTTATTTGTTCCCTCTTGCTTTTCTTTCCTCTTTCCTACCCCCTTTCTTCTTTCTTTCATTTTTTTTAAAAAAATTAGGTGTTCCTAGCTTCTCTCTTCTTTGCTGTGCTTCTTCAGTAATTTCCCATTCTCCCTATATATTGATTTTGTATTCCAATCTATCTATTATCCCTCCTTCATCTTTCTGCCCTCTGCTTTCTGTGGTGGCTATTAAATTTCCCATTTTTTCCATACGCCCACAGCTCAAGGGTGTCAATTTCTATTCCCTCTATTTTGTTTTTCTCTTTCTCTATTAATATTAACTCTTTTAGCCCTTTCTTAACTCTTTCTCTCCCTCCGCATAATTCTAGCCTTCTAAACCATTGTATATATACTCCTCTATTTGGTTTCCCAATCCATTGTAGGTACTCCACTTTCTCTCCTATTACTCTACACTGCCTATTTGAGTTAAATATTCACTTCATTAAGTCTTATTTGGCCCCTCTTCTAACTTTTAGCAATATTGCCATTATCCTTCTTCCTTTCTCACATCTTTCGATTCCTCCAGACCTAATCTTTT
>JAQZBX010000712.1:0-91319 GCA_029593785.1 Cabassous unicinctus | reverse complement strand
TATAAAGTGATAATAAAGGTGTCTCCCACATGAGGCAACTGGGAGGGCTATATTCTAGTATCTTCCCCTCCCTCACCCTATGCTTCCACCCACCCCTAACAAATAAGCTCACTCCTGGAAGGCAGGGGCTTTTTGCTTATTTTTTCTATACCTTGTGTTTTAGTTTGCTAAAAGCTGCTAGGAGCAATATACCAGAAATGGGTCAGCTTTTATCATGAGAATTTATTAGGTTAAAAGCTTACAATTCTGAGGCCATGGAAATGTCCAAATCAAGGCATTATCAAAGATGCTGTCCTACCAAGTTGCAGCTCTGGGTGATCAGACACATGGCAGGGCGTAATGGTGCTCTGATGGTCTCTGCCTTCTCCTCCAGGCTTACTCTCTCCCCGAGCTAAGCTGTGAATATCAGGCATATGGCTTGTCTCTCCCCTCCCCTCACAAACTTGTCTCTTTCAACCTCTCGGGGACCTCTTTCTATGTCTCTGTGCTCCACTGATTATAGCCTCTGGCTTCCAGGACCTCTCTCTCAACCCCTTGGGGATCGTCTGTCTCTGTAGCTTTTTCAGCATCTGTGGCTTTTTAGTCTACCATTTATAAAGAACACCAGCAAAAGGATTAAGACCCACCCTGGGTCCCACAATCTGATCCAAAGCCCTTAACTTAATCGATCTAATCAAAAGGTCCCTTAACTGAATCTAATACAAAGGTGACATGTACAATGGGTTTACTCGAACAGAAATGGGTTTGTTTTAAGAACAGGATTTTCTGGGGTCCACAAAAGACTCAAACCAGTACATGTAGAGTTTAGCACATAGTAAGCATTCCATCAGTAAGTCAATTCTATATAAATCTTTATAAATTGTAAAATACCATATAAGTAATGTCTATAAGGATTGAATAATTATTTCTACCTATCTTGAATATTCTGCTGTTTATTACTACATATTTTTATATATAAAGCCATTTTAAAAATTTAACATATGATTCCTAGCACAGTTGTTAGTATATATAGGTGCTAAATAAATATGAATAATCAGATGGGTGGATGAGTGGGTGGATGAATAAATAAATGAATTAGTAGATGTTTATGAAAGAAAGTAATCAGGGCCAATTTAATTTTTCAAACCTTGCATAGTGGGAAACCCCTTAGAGTTTCATGTAAATTAAGTGAAAGGAGTATTTTGCTAGCCACCAGTGCAGAACAGATGAAAGAGTTACCATTTCTTCAACTGAATGACTATTTAGATGTTATAAAAGAGTAGTTTATACTCAGAACTGTTTTATGGTGTAAGACACTGAATGTGATTGTCATAACAGCAATTTGTCCAAATGTTTTGTAATGTGCTACATGATAAAGTCCAAATTCCAAGCACGGTATTCCCCATCTGGCTGCGACCTATGCCTCCAAACTTCATGTGATATTTTCTCAACTGTCCTTCATTTTATATATGTGCATGGATTGAACATTTCTCCTTTCTTGGTACTTTTGTTGCAAAACGGAAATAATAATTTCACCAACCCAACTTTTCCATTGAATTGCTGAGATTTAAATGATACACAGCATGGCTATCAGTAAATGTTATTTTACTCATCAAATATTTACTGATTATCTAATGCATCATTGAACAGTGGAAGGCACTGGAGAGGAATAAGACAGAGCTCCTGTCCTGACAGTGTAATGAGGAGCACAAACAGAATGAACGTGACCAATAAAGTGCTGCAAGTACTGTCAATCTGCATTGTGAATACTGTTGGCACATATTTGGTTATAATTTTTTATTCAACAAGTGCTTGTTGAGTAGTGACTATGAGCCAGGTACTAATCTAGTTGCTATTCAAAAGATAGATACAGTCTCTATTCTTAGATAGATACAGTCTTTATTTTTACATATTTCAGTATGATAAACAAGCAATAAATAAGTAAATTGATAAATAATATAATTGTACTTGGAGATAAATGCTATGAATAAACATAAAAGAGAGTAAAAGGAAAGAGACTAATGAGAAATGAGGAGTAGGTCACTTATTGTAGGGAAGGAAAGTTTCTTGGGGGAGAAAATCTTTGGGAAGGACTAATGGAATTAAGGACTGCACTTGTGGAAATAATGAGGAAAAGGCAGAGAGAATGGGAAATGAAAAGGCTCTGAAGCAGGAATGCATTGCTCAATTAGAGGAATGGCAATAAGTTCAGTAATCAGAACAGACTGGGCAGGCAAAGTGGTATGACTTGAAGTTGGAGGTATAGGCAGGGTTAGACCATGTAGGACCTTGTCCATAGCAACAGATTTAAATTTTGATTGCAATGTGATTTACATTTTTATTATGGATTTGAGTAAAGGAGTGGCATAATCTGATTTAGATATTAAAATAAAAATAAAAAGTAGGGAAAAAATAGCAGTTATTGTAGGATATAACTGAAAGATGGTGACTTGAAATGGTGTGGGAGTGGTAGAGTTTTTGAGAATGGTTTAAATTCATAATGTTTATTAGAGGTAACTATCATTTACTTGTGGAAGGTGAGGAAAACTAACCAAGGTTCTTTACCTGATCAGTTGAGTGTTAGTATTTGGATATATAGGCCTGGAGTTTGGGTAGGGTTTATGTCTGAAGATATAAATATGGGCTTGTGGACATAAATATAGTATTTAAATCTATGGGACTGGTTACTTAGGGAGAATAGCTAGATAGATAATGGATGCTGTCCAAGGGCCAAGCCTGGAACATGCTGACATTTACAGGTGGAGGAGGAATGGACAGCCAAGGTATCTGAGGAAAAGATGCTACTTTCTCAGAAGATGGAGAAAACCAAGAGATTGTGATTTCCTAAATGCCAATTGAGAAAGTGTTTCAAAAAAGATGGAGTGATCAATTGTATCACGTTGCCCTGAGAGTCTAAGATGAAGATCAAGTTTTGATCATTTACTCTGTTAGCCTGTGGATTGTTGGTCACTCCGACCTCTACAGTTTCATAGTAGTGGGAATGAAATACTTATTGAAGTGGATTCAAGGCGGTATAGAACGTGAAGAAGAAGAGAAAGTGAATGTTGACCAGTCGTTTCATAGTCTGAGAAACTAGGTAGGTCATCTATACTTATATTGAAATCCATACAAATGGTGATCATGAGTAATGGTGGAGAGAAAGATGGTGTTCAGGTTCCAGGTTCTTTGGGAATGAAGAAGACTGGCTGTATGGGGGTGGATAATTGCAACAAAGAGAGGCAGAAGGTGATATATTCTAATGACCTATATTTCAACAGAGCCGTGGAGTGTTGAGGGGCAAACAGGAGAAAGAGTGTGTGGAAGTAGCAAGAAGAAGGAGGGCACCCACTCCACTTCCGTACCCTGTGGCATATTGGCAGTGGGATAAACACAGAGACTGCTTGTGAGAGCTCAAGGGAAGCTAAAGCAAGTGGACAAAAGAGCCCAAGACTTCAGGGGAAGCCACGTAGGGCTCCATTGAAGAGGTGAATCTTGAAGTGAGCATTGAAGGATGAGTAGGAGTTGTCAGGCACATGGTAGCTTGTCAGGGCTGATAGACTGTAGGCAGTGTCCAGTACCAGAACTTTAATATGTATAGAGAATTAATATACTAAACCACACAAATAAGGAATGAAATATAGGAAATAAGGCTGGCCAGGGAGGCAAGAGGCCTATAAATACAATTTAAGGAGCTTTACAACTATAAAATATTTTTGTATTACTCATACCCATAACATACTTGACATTCAATAAATGTTTTTATATAAATGAATAAATCAGTGAATAAATCCAGATAATATCGATCAAGCACATACTATATGCTGAGCACTGGGTTAGGGAAACACACTGATACATTTATTTCTCAAACTAACCTCATGAGGTCGGTCTTATTAGCATTCTAACTTTACAGCTGAAGAAACGGGCCTAGAGAAATCAGGTACCTTGTCCGAAGTGAAATAAGTAGTAAAATGTGGAGCTGGGCTTTAAATTCAGTAATTCTGACTCTAGATCTTGGTTTTAACCACATTACTTTACTAATAGAATGAGTCAATACTATGTGAATATAAATCCAAACTAGGAATGGAGAGACCTGGGTTACAACTTAAGGTCTTTTACTAATGGGCTTGAGGGACTCGAGAACAAATTATAAGTAAAGCCAGTTAGACTAGATTACCATGTCCTGTATTTGTTCTAAAGAACAGGACACTAGTCCTTTGAGATATTACCAGGTATGCATTGAAAACAATTCTAAGATCAGATAGGTTAGAAATATAGAGTATACTCTTTCCCATTCTTAGGATTCATACTGTACAGTAAGATGTTAAAGACTCTGACAAGTTCTGCTGCAAAGAAACCATTTTAACTTTGATCCAGTGTTATCTAAACATATGCCTCTTGGTCACTTATTATTATGAGAATCAATTGCCAAATCAACATAAATAGACAAATGATCTCTATGGTGATAGATGTAAGATGTGTGTATGAGTGAAGTATAATAAAAAATGAAAAATGAAATCTTACAGGTGGTCCTTGAATTTGAAAGGGAATAAAATTAACAATTGGCTAGAAGTTGCTATTCTATATCATGCACCTCAGGTCAAATCCTTTGGTGAGTATTCTTCCATTTAGAAATAGACTCAGAGAGGTCAAAGAGTGGTCAGAGTACATGTCTGAAGTCATCTATTTTCCAAAATAGTAGAAAAGGGATTGTAACTTAAGACTACTGGTTGCAAAACCCATACTTTTGTCACTTTGTCATGCTGTCGCCAATAATTGGTTGTGAGAACAACAATATTAAGAATTAAAATAATTCCCCATATTGATATGGCACAGGGGTCAATGATCATTCTCTTTAAAGGACTAGATAGTAAATATTTTAGGCTTTGCAGGCCACGTGGCCCCTGTCACAACTATACAACTTTGCCATTGTCTTACGGAAGCACCCACAGACAAAACAAATGAATGGGTGTGTCTGTGTCCTAATAAAACTTTCTTTGCAAAACCAAGTGGTGGGTCCGATTTGGCTAATGGGCTATAGTTTGCAGACACTTCATATGGTATTTTTCAGTTTTTAATGCTTCCATGGCATTAGTTTATCTAAGCTCACAGCCACTGTGTAAAAAAGGCACTTTTATTCCCATTTTACAGATGAGGGTTTCACTAGGGAAATGATGTGTCCACGTTCACACAGTGACACACTGCTGTACTTTATACCATCAGTGGACACTGTGAACAAAATTGTATGTACCCTACTCTCCATTACTCAGTGGATTCCCTGGGGTCAATGCCGTCTGGACATAATGCATATAAAATAAATGACTGTCCGGTAGGTTGTTAAAGTACACCTGGTTAGACCCAAATGCTCTTTCTGTCCGAGCTTCCCTGTTGAATCAGTTCAACCTCATAAATGGCAATTAATCCAAGTTTATTGAGCATGTAATAGTGCATAGAGTTATCAGATGTGATCTATATCCTCAAGAAGGTTACAGTTAGTGAAGTGAGGAGAGTCGCCCTATACTCTAATTAGAGGGCAATCAGAGGCCGTGATGCATGGGAACGGCTGAGAGTAAGGAGAGTTCAGACAAGAGGACAGGGTGATATGTATTTTCTGTCTCCCAGTAATGTGGCTGGCCCTTTAACTTTTACTACCAGTTATCCCTAATTTATGATTGCTATGGATGCACACCTAGATAGCAATCTACCTGTCTCCATGACAGCCTTCATACAGTTGGAATAATCAGGGAAGACTCAGCAGATGAGTTGGCACCACAGTCAGGTGTACTTGGCTCATGTTAATCACAGGAAGATAGATACTTACCCAGGTGACCACTTCAGATTGCTCTCGATTCTGGCACAACAGGTATATGAAGGCTGATTTCAATATTGGCTGAAGTAAGTGAACAAAGTTGCCTTAGTACTGAGATATGGATGGAATTTTGAATGGCGAATGAGGGTAAAGAAAGCTACTCAAGATCAAGGCACAAAACTAGGAATAAACATAGGCATATAATAATGACTAACCTGAAGTGGTGTTTAGTTTACAAATTAATCAACATTCATTCATTCATTCAAGTAAGAAAACTAGATCAAGTACCCATGCAGTAACACATTTTGGCAAGCACTGGGAGGTGGATGCTCTTATCTTTATATGTAGGTGAAGAATGTGACATGATTCTCAGGATGCAAACCCAAGGGTGCAGAATTATTAAGTGGCAGAAACGGAAATCAAATCCAGGACTTCTGATTCCACATCTACTAAAGACAAGGTAGGAGATTGCTATAGTAATCCATTTGAGGGATGGTGCAATTGAAGATCAGGCAAAGGAATGCAGAAAACCCAGAAAATGAGAGCACCATTTTCAAGGATGTGCACTGGAGCAGAT
This sequence comes from Cabassous unicinctus, assembly GCA_029593785.1. Lineage (NCBI taxonomy): Eukaryota > Metazoa > Chordata > Mammalia > Cingulata > Chlamyphoridae > Cabassous > Cabassous unicinctus. The sequence goes on along the minus strand of JAQZBX010000712.1, from coordinate 84,957 downwards.
GGTCATAGAAGTGAGGTTGGGAAATAGCCAGGATGAAGGCTTCTGAACACACTGTAGAGGTCCCATGCATACAGCTAGGTAGACACTGCCTTCTTTGGTCTCAGTTTGCTCCTCTAGAAAGAGTGATTTGACAAAATGAGGTAGTATGACATGATTGTGAAGAGCTCTGGAGTTGGAGAGAAGTATGTGTTCTTTCACCCTAGTTGCATCACGATTTGGCTACTGGACAGTCGACCTCACTCTGCCTCAGTTCCGTCATCTATAGAAAAAGTAAGTATTCCTCATGAGGTTAGTATGAGGATTATCTGACATATATTAAGTATTTAGCACCAAACCTGAAATATACTAGTGATTAATATTATGTTATTAAGAGAACTGTGAAGAAAAAGCATTGAATTATCATCTGCTATTATCATATCATTATTGCTACTTCAGGTGTATTCCAGTTCTTAAATTTCTATGAATTTACTTTAGTTGCATGTTGAGCAATGTGTAATAGTTAACTTCTGTATTCCTTGGAATGTTCTTTGCAATGACAGAATTAGCCCTGTGACTACATAAATGATATACTACAACTCTCAGACTAAATCCCACCCTATGTATTTTATTTCTAAAATCAAGCTTTTTAAATAATCCCAGGTTTTTTCTTCATCCCAAAGTAATTAATATTTTGAGAAATGACTACCTTTTATAGAATTGATGTTTTGCATGTTTTTTTCAGACTACTGTCTTGGTATTTTTAAATATGATGCACCAAAATAAGAAAACAATTGAATAGGTTAATATAGTAATGCTTCACCTGAAAGAGCCTTAAATACTTTAGTTGCAACTACCCTGAGATCAGCTGAGAGGATGGGAGGCCAGTAAAAGCATTATTTTATATAGGAGAGCATTTCAGACCTTCACTCCAAGCATACCCCACTTTTATATACAATTTTAAACCCCATAATAACAGTTTCTACCAGGGTGCAATGTGTTTGTGAGTATCTGTGTGCATGCACAGATAGATGTGTGTGGGTTTGTGTTATAGTAAGAAGTTTGGTACTTTGATAGCATGCTAGGGTGGGCAAGAGCCTGATATTGAGAGAGAAAATCAAAACTAACAAACAACAAATACCTCTAAGCAAGAGAAATAAGAAAAACAAGTCTTAGCAATACAGCATTATGCAAGACAAAGAGCAATAATCTCCTCAATTCAAACCTATCCTTTTAAATTTCAATAGCCACTACTTTTATCCCAAACTTACACTATGTTTAATTTATGCTGCCTAAGAAGGAGTCATAACATAGTAACAAGAATTCTACTGAACATGGTTATCATTATCAATGTCTGTGATTAAAATTCAGGCATACCTTGTGTTATTGCACTTCATTTCATTGGGTTTTGCAGAGATCGCCTTTTTCACAAATTGAACTTTTGTGGCAATGCTGCGTCAAGCAAGTCTATCAGCACCATTTTCCCAACAGCATGTACTCATATCATGTCTCTGTGTCCATTTTGGTAATTCTCTCAATATTTCAGTTTTTTTTTCATATTATTGTTATGGTGATCTGTAATCAATGATCTTTGACATTGCTGTTGTAATTGTTTTGGGTTGCCATGAACTGTGCCCATATAAGATGGGAAACCTAATCAATAAATATTGTGTATGTTCTGACTACTCCACTAACTGGCCATTCCCCTGTCTCTCTCTCTTTCTTCTTGTGCCTCCCTATTCCCTGAGACCCAACAACATTAAAATTAGGCCAATTAATAATGCTACCATTGCCTCTACATGTTCAAGTGAAAGGAAGAACCACATTTCTCTCACTTTAAATTAAAAGCTAGAAACAATTAAGCTTATTGAGGAAGGTATGTTGAAAGCCAAGATAGGCCAAAAACTAGGCTTCTTGCACCAAACACTTAGCCAAGTTGTGGATGAAAAGGATGAGTCCTTAAAGAAAATTAAAAAGTGCTAATCCAGTGGATGCATAGATAATAAGAAAGCAAAATATCCCTTATTGCTGATATGGAGAAAGTTTTAGAGGTCTGGACAGAAGATCAAATCAGCAAAAACATTCCTTTAAGTCAAAGCCTAATCCAGAGCAAGGCCCTAACTCTCTTCAATCCTATGAAAGCTGAGGGAGGTAAAGAAGCTACAGAAGAAAAGTTTGAAGCTAGCAGAGGTTGGTTCATGAGGTTTAAGGAAAGAAGCCATCTACATAACATAATATTGCAAGGTAAAGCAGCAAATGCTGATATAGAAGCTGCAGCAAGTTACTTAGAAGGTTTAGCTAAGATCATTGATGAAGGTAGCTACACTAAGCAACAGATTTTCAGTGCAGACAAAATAGCCTTCTGTTGGATAAAGATGCCATATAGGACTTTTATAACTAGAGAGAAGTCAATGCCTGACTTCAAAGTTTCAAAGGACAGGCTGATTCTCTTGTAGGGGCTAATGCAACTGGTGACTTAAAGTGGAAGCCAATGCTTATTTACCATTCTGAAAATCCTAGGGCTTTTAAGAATTATGCCTTATCTGCTCTATCTGTGCTCTATAAATGTAGTAACAAAAACTGGATGTCAGTACAGCTGTTTACAATATGGCTTATTGACTATTTTAAGCTGACTGTTGAATCCTGCTCTGATAAACTGATTCATTTCTAAATGTTATTGCTCATTGACAATGTACTTGGTCACCAAAGAGCTCTGATGGAGATGTACAATGAGATTAATTTTGTTTTCATGACTGCTAACACAACATCTATTCTGCAGCCCATGGATCAAGGTGTCATTTTGAATGTCAAGTCTTATTATTTAAGAAATGTATTTCAAAAGGCTATGGCTGCCATTGATTGTAATTCCTCTGATGGATCTGGGGAAAATCTATTGAAAACCTTCTGGAAATGATTCACCATTCTAGATGTCATGAAGAGAACATACACGATTCATGGGAAGAGGTCAAAGTATCAACAATAACAGGAGTTTGGAAGAAGTTTATTCCAACCCTTATGGTTAACTTTGAGGGGTCCAAGACTTCAGTGGAGGAAGTAACTGCAGGTATGGCAAAAATAGCAAGAGAACGAGAGTTAGAAGTGGAGCCAGAAGGTGTAACTGAATTGCTGTAATTTCTTGGTAAAACTTAAATGGATGAAGAGTTGCTCTTATGGATGAGCAAAAAAAAGTGATTTCTTGAGATCAAATTTACTCCTGGTAAAGATGCCGGGAGCATTGCTGAAAGGATTTAAAACACATACATAGACTTAGTTGACAAAGTAGCAGCAGCATTTGAGACAACTGACTCCAAATTTGAAAAAAGTTCTACTGTGGGTAAAATGCTATCAAACAGCATCACATGCTACAGAGAAATCTTTCACGAAAGGAAGAGTCAGGTGATGTGGCAAACTTCATTGTTGTCTTTTTTTTTTTTTTTCTTTTCATTTTTTTTTTTTTTAAAAGATACTTAGATTACATAAATGTTACAGAGAATATATAAAGGATTCCCATATGCCCTGCTCCCCACACCTCCCACATTTTCCCACATTAGCAACATCTTTCATTAGTGTGGTACATTCATTGCAATTGATAAACACATTTTGGAGCATTGCCACTCAGCATGGATTATAGTTTACATTGTAGTTTACATTCTCTCCCACTCAATTTTGTTGGTTATGGCAAGATATACAATGGCCTGTATCTGCTGTTGTTTTAAGAAATTGCCACAACCACCACAACCTTCAACAACCTTACCCTGATGGTCAGTAGGTAAGTCCCTCCACCAGCAAAAACATATGGCACACTGAAGACTCAGATGATAGTCAGTAGTTTTTAGCAATAAAGTATTTTTAAATTAAAGTATGTATATGGTTTTTGTTTTTGTAGAAATAATGTTATTGCATACTTATTAGACTATAGTATAATGTAAACATAACTTTTATATGAACTGGTAATCCAAAAAGTTTGTTTGACTTGCTTTATTTCAATATTAACTTTATTGTAATGGCCTAGACTCAAATCTGCAATAACTCCAAGGTATACCTGTAAAAACAACTGCATTTATGGCGATGAGTTCCTAAATAAATATGCACAAATAAATGAAGATTAGTGTCATTATATTCACTTGTGACAATTGGGCACATTAAACTGAGACCTCAGAAAGCAGCAATTTCAGAACAACAGTCAGAATAAGGACATTCTATGATAGATTTTCCAATAAGCATCTAATTGCTAGATGTAGCCATTGTCCTTAACAAACAGAAAGAGCAGGAGAGGAAACACTCTTTGGGGGTATGTGGTAGTTTGAGGCTCTATGCACCCCAAGAAAGTCATGTTCTTAAAGCTAATCCATTCCTGTGGGTGTAAACCTATTGTAGGTGGAAACTTTTGATTAGGTTACTTCATTTAGGGCATGGCACAGGGTAGTTCTTAATCCTCTTACTAGAGTCATTTATGAATAGAATGAATCTGGAGAGAAAGAGAGAGAGAGAGAGAGAGAAAGTCACTGAAGTGAAAAACTGAAACGAGAGCCAGAGGAGAAAGGAGAGACCAGCAGACACCACCATATACCTTGCCATGTGACAGAAGAATCCAGGATCACTATCAGGTGATCTTCAGGGAGTTCAGGGAGAAAGCACAGCCTGATGATGCCTCGAATTGGATATTTTCATGGCCTCAGAACTATAAGCTTGTAAGCTAATAAACGACCATTATAAAAGTCAACTCATTTCTGATCTATTGCTTTCAGCAGTCCAGCAAAAGAAAACAGGGTATAATTATATCTAACAGATCATTCACTGACATTTCATCTAGTCATATATCCTGATATGGTATCCGTGAGCATCAAAGTTTATAAATTACATGGGAATGAGAGCTCTTTTTATTGTAACAATTGTCAACCATGTAGTATGTAGAATCAAAGTGGTGTAAAGGGAGATTGTTTATAGTATTATCATTTCAGAGACAAGGAAAAAATTAAAGCCCTAGGGAGCTGGAATCTCCTGGTTGTCAGATATCTTGGGTCCTCTTTGTATCAAACCTCTTTTCCACGTGTTTGTCATGTGTGCTTGGTCATGTGGGAGGGGTGGCTGGACTTCAGATCTACACCTGTATGGTTCAATGCTGTAGCCACTAGTCACTTGTGCCTATAGAGAACCTGAAATGTTGCTTCTTTGGATTGAGATGTGCTGTAATTATCAAATACATGTTGAATTTTAAAGACTTAGCATGAAAAATATAAAATATTTCATGTTAATTGTATTAGTCAGGGTTCTCTCAGGAAACAGAGTCAACAGGAGATATCTGTCAATAACATGAGATTTTAAAAGAGTCTCTCACACTACCATGGGGATGCACAAGTCCAGGTTCCGCAGACAGCCTGCAAACCAGGGGCTCCAATGAAAGTCTGATGAAAGGTCCTTGATGAGTTTCTGGGAGAAGTTGCCTGTCCAATTGCGAGCTGGGAAAATCTCTGTTAATGTTGGAATCACTTCCCCTTTTAAGGCATTCAACTGATTGGATAAAAGCATCCACCCACTGATGATGTAATCTCCCTGATTGATGCAGATGTAATCAGCCATCTGCGCAGTAAACTCACTGGTGATCGAAGTCCATAAATGCTCTTGTATTACAATTAGCCAGTGCTTGCTGGAACAAACACCTGGACACAATTACCTGGTCGAGTTGACACATTAGCTTAACCACCACATTAATTTTCAAATTGCATGTTGAAATGACAATATTTTGGGTATATTCAATTAAATAAGATGCATTCTTTAATTTACTTTGACTTGTTTCTTCTCATTTTTTAAATGTGGGTACTAGAAAATTGAAAACTACATGCATGGATAGCATTATATTTCTATTGGACACTGATGGTCTAGACCAATTACGGTCTTTAAAGATATTATAGTCTTGCTAGGGTAAAAATGCTCAATATGTCAAAAAGTCCATGAGTGTGAGCATGTACAATAACATGTCAAGATGTACTATTCATATTGCAGTATTATTTTAGATCAGGATATAGATACTTGAAATTAAGGATAACAGCACTAAGGAATTTATTTGGGGGGCGGCGCAAAACTTTTAAGATCCCCCTTCCGTTTCACGAAGAAAGTCAATATGATTTGCCTTTCTTTGAAATGCACTTTTATGATGATAATAAAAACAATTTAATGCTATAAAATCTCTTGTTTTTAATGCCTACCAAGTACCAATCACTGGAATAGGCACTTTACATTTATTATCCTATTATAATGGAAAATTGTCAGCTCCTTTATTAGAAGTCATAGCTCCTTGAGGCTTATACTATGTCTTAGGATATAGAAGGCCTTGCAAATAATTCTCAATTAGTAAATATCTTTTGAATGGATGTATGAATGAATAGTGCATATAAACAGTGCTTTTCAAACTTGAGAGTGTGTACAATGGAAAGTGGTGGGGTGAGAGTGGGGCTAGTGAAGTGTTACTCAGTAAACCTGCCTAAGAAATGCAGGGCCAAAAGCAAAACATGACACATCTTCCCAGAAAGTATCAACTTTACCTAATGGTAGGTAATTTAAATCCTATTTTAATTTTACATCAGAGCAAAAATGGAAGTATTGCAGAAATGTTAGAATCTCATGAATTTTTAAGATAGAACAAATAAAGGACTTCAAAGAAATGCGATGCTTTTTGCAGAGTAGTTAATGCTAAGTCCTCAGCATGTGACATGTCTGCTTCTCATCCCCTAACTGATCCCCATTTCTATTTTGTTGGAAAAGTTTGTGTGAGACTGCTCTAAGGAGAGCTACCATGATTCTTAATAAAATAGAAACCACAAAGGCAGCAATGTAGGGGTCCTGGACTCCTGCCTAGGCCACCCTGCACTATAAGGGGCTTATCAAAACAGCAATGACAAAACGCTTTCTTCCTTGGGAGTGTGGAGGGTTCTGTCTTTCTGTTGTTATGACCCCATTATGGATTGAATTGTGTCACCCCAAAGCCATGCTCAAATCTTAACCATTGGCCCTGTGAATGTGACTCTATTTGGAAATAAAGTCTTTGAAGATGTTAAGAAGAGGCCAAACAAGTACCCTTATAAGAAATGGAAAATTGAACACTGAGAAAGACTCTTGGGAGGATGGCATGTGATGACTGAGGCAGGGACTGAAGCCCAAGGATTGCCAGCCAACCACCAGATCCTAGAAGAGGCAAGGATGGATTGACCCCTAGAGATTCTGAACGTCAAACCTCCAGAACTGTGGGACAATGAATTTCTGATATTTGACCCATCCAGTTTGTGGTACTTTTTTATTGCAGACTTAAGAGAATAAGATGGACACTAACATTTTCACCATGATAATACATCATAAAAGCCTGAATTTGTAAGGTTGTCAATTAAATTCCCAGTATTCTCATCATGACTTTGTGGGTATTGCCATCATCCTTTGCATAGCCCTCAAGAAAAAATGATCTTTTTTTAGCCAAGGTGTGGTTGCATGTGCCTCTTGCCTAAAAAGAACCTTGGCCAAACTCATTGACAAAATAGAGGGAGGGACTGTATTAATCTTTCTGGCCTCAGTGGTAACCACAGGGGAGGACTTTACTCAAGTATCAGTCCTGGCTTCTCTTCCATCCCCCACTCACTCCTCCCCTGGGAGGAGGAAGCATTTCTGTGATTGGCTAGCTGTTTAGATGGACCTGAGCATACTTGGTGTAGCTCACTGCCCTCTGCATTTTGGACATGTGTATTCTGATCTGCTCCCCACCTTTGGGCAAGACCTTGGTTGGCCCCTCTGTACTGGTGGCTTTGTGAGTGGGTCAGTCTAATTTAGAGGAAAGTATTAGCAAGCTCATTTGTCCACAGATCTGCATCCATGTCCTCCAACCCTGGTTTAATCAGCAACAGGATCGTCATCTGCCTGATGCTTGTGTCTCTCACGTTTGGTTCCAAACTTGGGAGGAAAAGCAGAGTGTTATTGATGGGCTTCTAAATCTACACTGGACTTTGATTATAGAATTAGAGCATATTGAAAAATAGTAAACAGATGGGTAAATAAACAATATGTGGTATATCTGTACAATGCAATACTATTCAGCCATATAAAGGAATGATGATAGCCACAAAAAGGATGATAGATAGTTCAACATGGATGAACCTTGAAACATTATGCTAAGTGAAAGAAGCCAGCCATAAAAGACTGTATAACTCTACTTAAATGAAAGTTCAGAACAGAGAAATCTATAGAGACAGAAAGTAGATTAATGGTTGCCAAGGGGTTGGGGTATGGGGAAAAAAGGGTAATAGATAAAGGGTATGTGGTTTCTTTTTGAGATGGTGGAAATGCTCTAAAGCTGCCTGTGATGATGGTTGCTCTTATCTGAATATATTAAAAATCATTGATTTTCACACTTTAAATTGAAGAATTGTCTGGTAAGTGAATTATATCTCAATAAAATGGTCAAAAATTTTTTTTAAAGTAAACAGTATAATTAAATCCAATAATTGTGTTTATAACAAACACCTATTCCTCTTCTGCTTGGGGTCTTAATTGACAGTCTAGCTGGCGATTTTTGTAGCAGGGAGGTTCTTAACTCCTGTGTTAGTCAGCCAGAGGGGTGCTGATGCAAAATACCAGAAATCAGTTGGTTTTTATAAAGGGTATTTCTTTGGGGTAGAAGCTTCCAGTTACTGGGCCATAAAGTATAAGTTTCTTCCCTCACAAAAGTCTGTTGCTACGTGTTGGAGCAAGGCAGCTGCTGACATTTGCCAGGGTTTAGGCTTCCTGGGTTCCTCTCTTCCCGGGGCTCCATTTCTCTCCGGGCTCAATTCCTCTGTTTCCTCCACAAGGTCAGCTGTAGACTATGAGGCTCTCTAGGCTTTGCCTCACTCCACAAGGCCAGCTGTAGACTCTCAGGCGAATGGCTCATGTCTTTTCCTGGGGCCTTCTCTCCTTCCTCATGACCAAGCTCTCTTACTTCCCGGGGCTCCAGCTCAAGACTCCAACATCAGAACTACCAAAACTCTGTCCTTTGCAATGCCTTTTATCTTCGATTCCCCACCCACCAAGGGGTGGGGCTCAACACCCTACTGATGTGGCCCAATCAAAGCCCCAATTACAACTTAATCATGCCCAGATGAACAGATCAGTTTACAAGCATAATCCAATATCTATTTTTGGAATTCATAACTTCATCAAACTGCCAAACTGCTACAACTCCTGTCACCTAGAACACATTTAGGGACCTATGGATATCCTACTTCTAAGTCAGACCTGCTAGAGATTGCCCTTCAAGAGCCAGTTTCCTGTCTTAGACTTGCCTTTCCCACATAAGCCACCAGGGATGAACACCCTTTTCTGAAAAAATCAGATACATGTGGCTCTGAGACCTAAATGGCATAACTATATTGGAACCCAGCAGACTAATTCTGATAGTGATGCAAGATGTGTGCTTCTCAAGAACATAAAAATACCACTGATGAAGGTCTTTGAACAATCTCAGAGAGAGCACTCTAACTTATTTGACCACCAATACTCAAAGTGGAAGGTCTGGGGATTCAGGTGAGACAGGCAGAGAAGGTTTCTTCCCTTACAAAGGCATCTTGGCAAGTGCTCCCTCCAGCATCCCCGCTTTGCATGTGAAAGTGCTCCTGGTTATGGGCAGCAATGTTTTCCATGCATTTTCCCAACTTTATTTCCTTTGGTTGAACCAGCAAATACCTCAGTGCCTGATTTTGTTTTTCTTCTCAATTGAGCACATCTATTTCCATTCCCTTTCCCCCACCATTTATATTTGCAAACCATAGAGGTATTCGGTATTATTTCACTTCTTTTACTAAGAAGAGACATCATGGAGGTTCTCCAAACCAGGTGGTAATCATCTTCTCTCTGTGCAGCTGGCAATGGAGCAGCAAACAATTTAGGTAGAGTTTGAATCCTGACTTTGACACCTGCCAGCCATGTGACCGTAGGAAAGTTTAATTTTTCACCTGCTAACAATGCCTTCCTCTTGAGGGTATTGCAAAGTTTAAGAGACACTGCACTTAATGCTTTTAACTTGGGAGCACAGGCCTCAAAAACTGTTAGCTGTTACTAATAAAAAAAAATCAATTTTATTGGCACATATGAATAAAGCAAACAATCCATCTGAAGTGTAAATCAATGGTATTTGGTATAATCACATAGTTGTGCATTCATCACTTCAATCATTAGAGCATTTTTATTATTTCAATAATAATATTAAACAAAAAACAGACATACACACACACAAAGTTCCATCATCTCTCAATCGCTCTGATTCCCCTGCTGTACATAGCTGTTACTATAAATACAGTGCAGTGGTTCTCCTAAGGCCCAGTAGCAGGCCAATGGCTGTTTCTGAAAAGGAGAGTAGTTGTCTGCAGAGGATGCCAGAGCTTTGCTCCAAAATCCTAAGGGTCTGCATTGTGATTCCCCTATAGGGGCCTGCCAAAGGCTCTAGACAGCAACTCTATTTGCCACTGAAACTTCCAGCACCATTGGATCTGCTGGATCATATGGCCCAAATGGCAGTGCAACTTGCACAGCAGCCTGGACCTGTCACAGAGCCTCCTATTGTTCTGGTTCTCAATCAAATATAGCAGCTTTTCTGGTCACTTGGTAAATGGGCTGGAGTAGCATACCGAAATGAGGACTTAATTGGTTTCCAAAGTCTGAAGAGACCAACTAAGTGTTGTGCCTCTTTTCTGGGCATAGGAGGGGCCAGATGCAACAGCATATCCTTCACTTTAGAAGGAATATTTCTATATGTCCCACACCACTGGGCACCTAGAAATTTCACCGAAGTGGAAGGCACCTGTTCTTTTCTTGGATTTATCTCCCATCCTCTCTCATGCAAATGCTGTACCAATAAGTCTAGAGTCTTTGCTGCTTCTTGCTCACTAGGTCCTATCAACATGATATCATCAACAAAATGGAACAGTGTGATGTCTTGTGGGAGGGAGAGATGATCAAGCTTTCTGTGGACAATATTATGACATAAGGCTGGGGAATTGACATATCCCTGAGGTAGGACAGTGAAGGTATAATGCTGGCCTTGCCAGCTGAGAGCAAACTGTTTCTGGTGGTCTTTACTAACGGCAATTGAGAAAAAAGCACTTGCCAGATCAATAGCTGCCTACCAGTTACCAGGGGATGTTTTGATTTGCTCAAGCAATGATACCACATCTGGGAGAGCAGCTGTGATTGGAATCACCACCTGGTTAAATTTATGATAATCTACCATCATCTTCCAAGATCCATCTGTTTTCTGTAAAGGCCAAATAAGAGAGTTGAATGGAGATGTGGTGGGAATCACTACCCCTGCATCCTTCAAATCCTTCATGGTGGCACAGATCTCTGCAATCCCCTCAAGAATCCAGTATTGCTTCTGATTTACTATTTTGCTATGTAGGGGCAGTTCTAGTGGCTTCCACTTGGCCTTTTCTACCATAATAGCCATCACTCCACAAGTCAGGGATCTAGTGTGGGGATTCTGACAGTTACTGAGTATGTTTATTCCAATTATGCATTCTGAAACTGGGAAAATAATGATCAAATGGGTCTGGGGAAGCACTGGGCCACAGTGAGATGGAACTGAGCTAAAACACCATAAATCACCTGACCTTCACAAGCCCCTACTCTGACTGGTGGCCCACAGTGATGTTTTGGGTCTCTTGGAATTAATGTCACTTCAGAGCCAGTGTCTAATAATCCCCAAATATCTGATCTTTTCCCTTTCCCCCAATGCATAGTTACTCTAGAAAAATGCCATAGGTATCTTTGGGGAAAGCTGGGAGGAAGATTAACAGTATAAATTTTTGGCAGTGTAACTTGGCCTCTCCTTATTCAAGGAGCTCTGGGTCCGTAAACTGTCTCAAGTCTGGGAATTGAATAAGGGGCCGTGATTTTCTGTGTCTGTGATTTAAATTAGGTTTTTTTTTCACTTTACCTAAAACTCTTCTGCTTGTAGAGACCAAGTAAGAATTTAGTAGACTGCCCATGTATTTCACTTCTAGGCACCCTATGATCTATTAGCTAACATCATAGCTCTATGCGACTCAGACTCTTTTGATTGCTGCTTTGAGTCTTCCTTTAATTGTGGTAGCCATTCCCATCTTGTCTTGGTGATTAACTGCTGATACTTGGCTTTTACCAGCCTGAGACCCAATCATCCTCATAATGTATAAGGATTCTAGTTCCATTACAGCAGTACCCACAGTAATATCTGGACTACAGAGAAGAGCTACCACAGAGCTCTTCAGGGAAGATGAAGTTAGTCTTATAAATTTATTCCTCACAGTCCTGGTTAATGATGTGTACTCTGGACATTCCTGGGTTAGATGGGCAGGTCTTAAATGGTAAATCCATTCTAGCATTTCAACCTCTCTAAGCCTTTGAATTCCCTCTTCTACAGTATACCAGGGCAGATCGGGCATATTTACCTCAGACATTCTAAACCATCTTTTTCTTCATGTTTCAGTCAGCCACCCAAATAAACTATTAGAGCCTATTCTAACCCCTTGAGCTAGAGCAGCAAATCCAGAATTTCTTCTTAGTGGGCCCATATCAATAAATGCAGCCTGATCCAACTTCATATTCCTTACACTATTATCCCATACTCTTAATATCCATCCCTATACATATTCCCTTGATTTCTATCTATATAAATTAGAAAACTCATGCAGTTTTTTTTTTAGAGTATAGTGTACTTCTTGATGGGTCACACTTTGTACTTTGCTTTAAGGGGGCTTGTTGTGATTTTAGTCTAGTAATAGGTCTCAGAGAGAAGCAGAGTTGTGGGGTGGATAAGGAGAAGGATTAGAAATGTCTTGCAAGTTACTGACCTCAGGGAATTCCTTTGCATTTTTGTCTGCTGAGGCAGGATTAATCACTTCAGACAGGGGTTGGATGGTAGCAGACTCCTCAAGGCAGAGTGGAGGTTGGGAGTACAGGCTAGAGCTTGGTTTGTACCTACCTAAGGGCTGGGAGGAGGTCAAGACTCCCTGGGTCAGGCTGGAGGCTGGCTGATACAAATTTGATATTGTGTGGCCTCCACAGGGCAGACCACTACAGGTTTATCTAGCAAAGTATTAGCAGAATTTAGAGTTTCATTGTCCCCACTGATATCATCATCAACCCATATGACTCCATCCCAATCCTCAGAGTTCCACTCCTTTCCAATCAATGCCCTCACTTTAACAGCAGACACTCATAAGATTGAGATTTTATTTTCTATTGTAAGTCTGCTATTTGTACAATGAGACTCTGAGTCTAGTTTTCAGAGATCTCAAGTCTGTGGCTGCACAAAACAAGATTTTCTTTCAGAGCACACATAGAAACTTTCTCATAATTCATGTGGCATTTAAGTTGCAAATTTGAAGCCTTTAGCTCATTTATTTCTTTTGTAACTGTATTTTCAGAGTCTTTAGGAACAACCAGCCAACATCATTTTATCTTTTGACTCCAAAAAACTCTTTTAAGGTGTTGAAAACACAGTCATGCAGATCCTTGCCTCTTTTAAGCATAGAAGTAGTCAAATCTAGTCATGATATTTTGTGTATCTCCATTGCCAACTCATGCCATGGACTGTCAGTGGCCTATTGATTATTGAAAAGGGAGTCATTAGTGCCTTTGAATCCAATCAGAGTAGAGAGCCAATTGCAAAAATTCCAGAACCACTTCAGAAATCCCATTTTTAAGATTCTGTTTCTCAAGAACCATTCCCGGTACCAAGTTGTATTAGTCAGGGTCCTCTAGGGAAACAGAACTGACAGGAGATATCTGTAAATAGTATAAAATTCTCTCAAGTGACCCTGCAGATGCACAAGTCCAAATTTTGCAGGCAGGCTGCAAACCAGGGGGTCTGATGAAGATACTTGATGAGTTCCCAGGAGACCTTGGCTATCTGAAGTAGAGTTGGAGAATCTCTCTCTGAATGCTGAAATCACTTCCCCTTTTAAGATCTTCAACTGATTGGATAAGACATCACTCATTGCTGCCCGCAAACTCATTCATTGATTGTAGAAATAATCAGCCATCTATGCAATCAACTCACTGATAATTAAAATTCATCAAATGTCCTTGTATTACAGTTAGTCTAGTGTTTTCTTGACCAAACAACTGGACACCATTATCTGGCTGAATTGACACGTTAGCCTAACCATCACACTCTTCATTGATGGTTTCTTATGCTTTAATTATTCTCCTTTGACTTGGCTGCCACTTTCTGTTTCTTTGTACGTTTTTTTAATAAGACCTGGAACTTTTGATATTTTACTGTGTTATTGCTGGATTTTATACACTGAAACATCTTTCCTTAAGCCTGTATACAGTTAGAATTATGACAGAGCTTTTTTTGATTGCCAGGAGCTGACAAAGAAGAAGAAGGAGAATGATGATGATGATGATTAGGAGAATGAAGAGGAGGGGAAGGAGGAGGGGAAGGGGGAGGAGGAGGGAAAGGAGAAGGAGAAGGAAAAGGAGAAGGAGAAGGAGAAGGAGAAGGAGAAGGAGAAGGAGAAGGAGAAGGAGAAGGAGAAATGCTCACCTATCCAATCACATAGGATGCCACACTTCTACTTATACCAATGTGCTCAAATCAGGGCATGCATGAACTCTTCTCTTTTGCCATCACAAAGCTTTCCTACTCATCTGTTGGCCTTTGAGTCTCTGACAAATGGAAATTATGGTGGCTGACTCCCTTGCTGTAGCAAGTTCTGAATAAATAGTTTTTTCTTGTTCTCATCTGGATGTTTGTTTCTTTCCACAGTACAAAGTCCTGAGGGAACCTGGCCCACTCAAGGATATTAGTGGAGACCACTATGACTTGAGTGGAATACTGGCAAACACAGCATAAGCACAGCCAGGAAAGAGGGCAGGAAATGGTATGATAAGATCTGTGTTTTGAAAAGCTTTTTCTGGCTGTCTTATGGAGGACAGATAATTGGAAGGACAGAAGAAGGGATTATAAAGACATGAAAGGTGATTGCTGCAGGATGGTGGGGACTTGGACCAATATGGAGATGGAGACAGAAAGAGATAAGTGACATATCAGGGTCTTTCTAGCTCTTAATAGATCACTGTGCAACTAACTTGAAATTCTGCTAATATTTCTTCTCCTTACATCAAAATAAAACTATAGGAATGGACAGGGTTTCCAAAAGATTTAAAGTAAAACTTTCTGAAGTTAGGGCCAGGTAAGGTAGGGGAGCAGAAGGCAGAAAAGTCCAATGTAAAATGGAGTGGTTTTGAAGGGATCCCCATTATCTACTTATTGCAGAGGGCAGACAAGTGCACCCTAAAACGGATTGGTTTGAAGGAGGCACCATTATCTACTTATCATAAATCCTAAGAACCATAATAAAGACTATTTCATTACTTCAGAGATTCCAAAATCCTCAAAGATTGTAAAAAGAAAAAAAAATGCAAAGCTCCTTTGTCTATGACGGAGGGCAAAGTGTACCTGTGAAGAGGAACACCAAAGCGTTGGTAGCTACTACCACGTGAGGAAGAGGGAGGACCACGTCACGCTGTGCGGCGGCAGCTTGCAGGAATTTATTAGAGTTCAGGTTGTAGCAGCTTCATATAGGATTTTCCAGAGAGGATGACCATAGCCAGCAAAGGAAGTAGATCTTTTGTGTACAAACCAAGTGTCCTTTGACTTTCAGTCCCTGCCTACCATACTAATAAAGTGAAACAAAATGTAAAGATCATTCTTTGCAATAAGTTAAGTTTAAAATTTCTACTGAGTTTTCATAGTCGAAAATATTATGCTGATATACCTTATGTAATTCTTGATAACTATATATTCTTATGATTTAATATTTAACTAAAAGATTTAATCTAAGTATAAACTGGGAAAGTTTGGCAAACAATTATAAAAAATGCAAATAAATCTAGCCTCGAAAGTAATCCAGAAAGAAAAGATTAATCTTTCTTAGTGAGACAGGTTTTTTTTTTTCCACTTAGAGAAATCTTTCAAGAATTGTAATCATAATTCCTATTTGGTTGTAAATGATGATACAGGCCACTGCAAACCCTAAATCTAAGGAATCAAACAGATGGAAAATACAAAATGTTTTGTGTTCTAAATCATAGGATTAAACATTCAGAATAATCTGTGTCTTGATCTTTCTGAATAAAATCCCCTCTGGAACTCACCCCCTTTTTGTCTACCATTCCACTTCTCTCTTTTTTAAATTATCATGCAGTAAAATTGACTTTTTTGGCATGCAATTAAAATATATGGATTTTAACGTATGTAGTTCTGTGTTACCAAAATCAGGGTTCAGAAAAGTTCCATCCCCGTGCCCAAAATTGCCTCAAGCTACCACTTTAAAGTCACACCCTCTCCCACTCTTACTGTCTGGCAACAACAGCTCTGTTTTCTTCTATTATTTTTCAGATTTAAAATAAGACAAATTATTTCTAAAAAGTCTGTTTAAATTCATGAAGGAAAGGGCAAGGTTAGCAAGTCTAGTGTCAACATACATGTTTTTATTTTTTAAAATCCTACACAGCATTCTGAAATGAGATCCTCTCCTGAACCACAGAACCCAGAAAATGATTTGAGTGAATGTTTCCCAACTTCTCCCAAGGGTGGTCCACAACTAGTGCCATTCTAATGTGCTAGAGAGAAGTTAGTGCACTACATATGATGGAAGATTTAGGGTATCATAGCTTACTTCTTTTGCAGAACAGCTGCAAGAGCCTGCCAGATTCATTACTAATCATTAGAAACTTACCTAAAAAGTCTAAGATTCAGCCAAAGATTTATGTATAAGGAGATCCACCAAAGAATTAAAAACTGGCAAGAAACCACTTTTCCAACAAAAGGCTGACATTAACAAAAATACCTATGATAAAATACTTTGCAGCTTTTAAAATAAAACCTTAAAATATTACTTGAGATAAAGTGCCCATGATGTAGTGTCAAGTGAAGGATGCATGCAGCTTAATGGGCAAAATAGAGAAGCATTGTGTCTGCATGCAAAATGTATGACTAATAGTGATCTTTTCATAGTGGAGCTGCTTTATTATGTTCTTTCTACCGTCTCTCCTTTTCAAATGTTACATAATCAGCCACTGCTATCTTTATTATCATACATAAAATAACAACCAATTACCTGACTTTTTGTGAAGTTAACTTGGGTGTGGTAGTCTATTTGCTGTGTCAGTGTTGCTTGGCTACAGTTCCCACTAATCAACCAAACACTAATATGGGTCTTGCTGTGAAGGTATTTTGTAGATGTGATGAAAGTCACAAAGTAAGGGAGATTTTACTTAGCTAATATGGCTGGGTCTGACTTAATCATTTGAAAGATCTTGTGTGCAGAGTTGAGGGTCCCTTGAAGAAGAATTTCTGTCCCTGCACAGCAGCTTTGGCTTATGACCCAGAGTTCCAACCTGCCTTTCCTGAAGACCCGCCCTACTGATTTTGAACTTCCCTAGCCAACCCCTATAATCACACAAGCCAATTCCTTGCAATAAAGCTCTTAATATATATTTCTCCTACTGATTCTGTTTCTCTGGTTGAACCTTGAGTGATATAATGGGCCAGGAAGTGTGCCAAGCATTTTAAATGCAATTCCTCAAGGGCTACAAACTATTCTTTTCTGCTGTGTTTTGGATTTCCCCAGAAGCAGATCCCAAGGCTATAGTTTATTCGGAAAGTGACCCTAGAAAGCACAGGTAGGGAAGTAGGAAAGTAAGACAAGGAAAGGATGGAAGCAAATCAAAGATATATTATCCAGCAATTTATCCCTATGGGAAACCAGTGAATCTAGTTGGGAACTCTGAGTAGATTGAATGAAGGGACGAACTGTACTCGAATGCTTATCTACCAATTGTGAGGCCTTCTTTGGTTAAGAGGGCTTCTAGAGGCTCTAACTCTCCTGCACTCAGAGTTTGTCCTGAAATTGAGCCCAGGGCCTCCCTCACCCAGGAAGAAAAAAAACAAACAAACAGGCATGAGGGAGTTGATGGTATCTACTGCTTTTTCCTCATTATCGAAGATGAGGAATCCGAGGCTCAGGAGTGAAGTCACTTGCCCAAGGTCAAATAGCTAGAAATACTCAGAGTCAGGACTCAAAACAGATGTGTCTGTCTGCAAAACCTTCTTAAATATTTTGCTACAATACATACAACTAGTAATAAGGTAAGAAACCAAATGCTGGCAGTAACCCTCGTGTCACCGAAGTGTTAGATAGGCCATTTTCATTCCCTCTCTGGATTCACCTTACTATTTGGATAACTGTTTCCGTGCTGAATTAACTCTAGATCTTGTACAGCTGAGCCTCTAATTCCTCCTCCCTCTTGGTAAACCCCTCAGGGTGTGCCTTGAGCATCTTAGCAGAGGTGGAGAAGACTGCAGTTGGAGGTGTGAGTGTCTAGGTGATGCTTCACAATGAGGACCTGGGGAGATTGCGGAGATCGTTGACATTTTTATTTCATCTTCTTTATTTTACTTTTGTGCTAGTGTTTATATATATATATGGCTTTTAACAAATCCTTTTGTCTTTTCACTTATCAGGAAATTTCATTTGCTGTTACTTTCTCTTAACACTGACCTCGGCTGCAGCACCCTGTTAATGTCTAAAGCAAATCTTTCCTCACTTTGTGAGATATTTACAACTCCGCTCTAGGTCTGTACAAGATATTATAAGGACAACAAATATTGAGGAAAAAGAAAATGCCCTTGATTAAAACACCTTCTATGTGCTCTTCACTGGATTATGCACATTATATAATTTACCTAAGTAATAACTTGTCAGCTGTGTATTATTATTTCCATTATGTAGGTGCAGAAACTGGGATTCCGCTATCTTGGCCAGTGACGTGCAGACAGCCAAGTGGCTGAGCCAGGATTCAGATCTCTTGAAATTTATCTTCACAGCATTTTTTTCCCCTCAAGTCACACGCAGGCCCTGACCCAAAGGGATTTGATGACATGACAAACCAAGAAACTCCAATTATACAAGAAATACAAAACAATGAGAGAGACGTCAGAACACTGAATTTTGCCATTTGCCAAGGGAATAATTCAGGCAAGATGTGTTGTGACTTTCCTATTAGGGAGTTTCTGGAATATCTTTGTACACAAAGTGGGACTTTATCAGGACATGCAAAGAAAGATGAGCAAGATGTATACAAGCAGAGAGTGGGTGTGATCTAAGCTTGACTGCCTTGGCAAAGGGACAGCCGTGGAAATGTTTTGTTCTGGATGTTGAATGTGTGCACAATCTTGTTAGCTTGCATGATTATAATTCTATCAAGCCCCAGCTCAAATGAGTCAGGCTTGCCTGACTCCTTAGCAGACAGTCTTTTCATCTATGCTTCGAGAACGTTCTCTCATACTTTGCAGCACAGTGGTTTGGGAACAGCGCTCTGAAGCCAAAGTATATTGCCTGGACTTAACTGCAGCCTCTATTTCTTCCTAGATGTGACTGTAGGCAATTTATTTAACTAATCTGTGTTCTATTAATCATATGAAAGTGGCTAATAATGGTACTTTCTTCAGAGGGAGTTTGTGAAGTTAGAATTAGTACATACATATATATAATACTTAGAACCATGCTTGGCATGATATTCTAGACCTATAGTTCTGATCTGGGGGCGATTTATCCCTCAGCAAACATTTGACAATATCTGGAAATGTTTTTAGTTGTCACAATTTGAGGGATACTACAGGTATCTAGTGGTAAAGACCCAGGATACTGCTAAACCAAACATCCTGCAATGCACGCGATAACAGCCTCTTCTCTGTCCCTCCAGCAATAATTATTTGGTCCAAAACATCAATAGTGCTGAGTTTGAAAGTTCCTGTCCTAGGCTGTAGTTTTGTTTGGGCAGGGAGTATGTTGAATATATCTCTGCATTCAATTTTTTAGTAGGACTTCAGTAATGTTTGTTGAATGAGTAAATGAATGAGTAGAAATACATATCTTAAAAAAATTAATATAACCATAGTTATATGAACAAGTATATGCTTGCAGTTATTTTCCATTTAGCCCACACAAAATGGTAATAGCAATCAGTTCTTATTGATTTAGTAGTTATTTTGGATAATAGGAGGATAATGCAAAGACTGCACATTTCTATCATTACTCAAAAATTTTCAGCTATGTATTTTATTTTCTTACCTGGGAAAAGATAGTGTAGGAGGCCATTTGAAGTTGACTCAAGCAATGGGATCAATCATCAGTTTTAAGGGGTAGTTTATTTATTTATAACCAAAATAAGGCCAAGAGAGAAAGTTGTTTTAATGTGAAAAACACTGAAATTTTTTTAAAAAGTAAAATATAACTCAATCATCCTTTTCATGAAAAAAAAAAAAGAGTTGATATAAGACCTTAAGCACTGGACTCTGGAACCAGACTGCTTGGCTGTGACTTTAATAATCTTGGCTCTGACATCCATAAACTGCATGGCTTGTTACCTCTGCACATTATTTTTCTCATTTATAAAATAACTACGGCAGTGATGATAGGCTCATTTGTGAGGATTCAATACATTTTTGGTGTTCCACAGATCCCTGCGATGTCAAGGCAGAATTCTGGCGGGCAGTGACAATCCAGCTGGGACGGCAAAGCAGAGAGTGGTAGACATGGCAAGTAGAGTAAAGCACATGCTCAAAGCTTGAGAGGAGAGAACACAGTTCACAGACGCAGGTGGAATTCAAGGACAGTCAGATAGGAGGAACCAGAGTTGTAAGCAGATGAAGAGCCTTGTTTGTCAGGGGAGCCCTCAGCTTTATCCCAAATGTTCTGGTTGCCACCGAAGGGTTTCAATAGGGGATTGAGAGGGTCAGGGCTCTCCTGACCTTTTCTACCTTCTCTGATGCTCAGGGCTCTTCCCCTCTGCAGCCTTGCAGTCACTCACTGTTGAGAGAAGTTCCAGCTCCTCTGATGTCATTTCCTACTTCTCTCCTCTACTACCAGCAACAAAATTCTCACTTTTTCTATGCTGTATTTAGGCTGCTACCCTGGAAGAGGAACATGCAGCTTTGGGGAGGGAAAAACTAAAGCTTCCAGAGATGCTGAGCACTGAAAATATAACAGTAGCCTTTCTTCTAAAATGCAATTCTAAGTAAGTCTTCATTATTTTGTGTTTCTGAATTTGAAATTGCTTTTTGTATGACTTTCCTGGTTGCAAAATTCTGGAGAAGTTTATTGACCCTGAGTTTCTTTCTCTTCTCACATATCTATTGTGCTTGTGCCTTAAGCACATGCTTAGTTTTAACTGATAAAAAACTCCAGCAAGACTTCAGGGTTTTTCCTAAGCAATCCAGAGGGTAATTGGATACTTGTGCATGAACAAAGTAGCTTGTGGTTTAGACACTGAAGAATCAGAAGGGGAATGATGGATAAAGCAGAGTAAAGTTGGCTGAATGTTTAAAGGTCAGCGAGTGCTCCTCCCTAAATCAACACTTCCAACAGCCTTGGCATGCAAATACCCTGGCTTCCTGTGTGTTCAGTAGAAGGACTTCTTACAGACTGACCCTTCCACATGGGCACAATGACTCATCAAACTCTCACCGAATCAAGGACACCACTCCGGTGAGTCTCCTTCATCTCATCTGGATAGTTATTTCTATCCCAATCATTTCCATCAGAGTAAAATCATGTTGCTATTGATTTCATCTGAAAAACAAACCATTTTAACACATTCTTGCCCACCCCTCCTCCTCTTTCAGGTACCAGCCCTCTCCTTTTTGCAGAAAGAAAAAAAAACACACTTGAAAAAAATTGTCATACCTCCCTGGATCTGATTTCTATCCTTTTCTCTCTTACTCACCCCTTTGCCTCACCCCTCCACTCCAGACATACATAGTGCTAAATCCAATGAGCAGTTCTCACTATACATCTCCTTCACTTCTTAACAGCATTGGACACAGTTGATCTTTCCCTTTTCCTTAAAACCATTGCCTCACTTGACTTCCAAGGCACCACGGGCTCCTGGTGTTATTTCTACCTCGGTTGGTCATTCATTCACGGTGTACTTTGCTAGTCTTGTCTCCCCAACATCAACTCTGCAGGATCTTGGGGATCTGGCCTTGAACTTCTTGAATTTCTCTTTTCACACTCACTCCTGCGTTGATGTCATCTAGTCTCCTGGATTTAAATGTGACCTGTGTGTTTGTGGTGATGGAATGTTTAAGCTGAGCCCTGACCCATGTTCTGAATTCTGAGTTTGTATGTCCAACTGTCTACCTGACATTTCTGCTTTGGTGTCTAGTTGTCAACTCCAAGATCACAACTGCAATCCTGACCCTCGAATCTCTCCTCCTCAACCTAAAGTCTTCCTCTTTCTCAGTTGATCCTGATTCCATCCTTCATCTTTTCTTAATCTTTCATTTCTTATTCTTGTCTTACTGTACTGTCTAGGTCTCCAGTGCAGTTTCACAACAGTGGAGAGAGCAGGAAGCCTTGTCTTGCTTCCAACATTTCAGTGTTAAGTGTGATGGGCTTTTTGTAGCTATCATTTACCAGATTAAGGAAAGGCCAAGAATTTTTATTGTGAGCAGATATTGAATTTTAACTTAGGATTTTTTTCACATAATGATATAATTTAATAATTGTGTTTCTTTTTCTATTTAATTCTTTAATGTGGTGAGTTGCATTGATTATTTTATATTAAACAAATCTTGCATTCCAATCTTGTAATCATTTTGATCCTCTGACCTCCCACAATCAAACTATTAGGAAATAATTTTGTGTCTATCTTCAAAATATGTATCTAGAATCTGACCCTTACTTCCTCTACTACTGCACCGATTCTGAGCCACCATAATAACCTCTTGCCTGGACTATAGCAATTGTCTCCCAACTGGTCTCTCTGCTTTCATTCTTGTCTCCTTACAGGTTATTCTCAATACTGCACTGCCAGAGTGATGCTCTTTAAATTCTGTCAGATCACATCATTCACTGATTAAAATCCCCCAGTGGCTCCTTATCTTAGACAGAGTGAGAGCCAAAACTCCTAACAATGGCCAAGAAACTATGTGATCTGACCTTCCTGTTACTTTTCTGATCTTCCCTTCCTATTCTTCCCTCACTGGTCCAGCCTCCTTAGCCTCCTTGAAGCTCCTCAAACTCTTCAGGCAGGCTTCCACCTTCAGGCCTTCCCACTGCTTGGATTGCAGTTGGCCCAGGTATCCCCATAACTGATCCCTCTCCCCTTCAAGTTTTGCTCATATGTCACCTTCTCAGTAAGGTCTCCCTTATCTACTTATTTAAAGTGGCATTTCCAGGCTTATTGCCCCAATCCACCCCCTGCCTCCTGCTATCAGGATTCCTGTGGTAGGCTGAAATCAACTCTCTAAATTACCACATCCTAATTCCTAGAACTTGTAAATATGAACTTATATGGCAAAAGGGACTTTGCAGATGTGATTAAATAAAGGGTCTTAAAATGGGAAAATTATCCTAGATTATCTAGGTGGACACTAATTGTATTCATCTTAAGGTTGAAGCAGGGGGAGATTTGACTACAGAAGAGTAGAAGCCCATGTGATAATGAACAAGAGGCTGTGAGGAAGAAGCCCTCAACCAGGGCATGCAGGCAGCTGTGTCATGGTTTGTCAGGGCTGCTATAACAAGGTGCCACAGACTAGTTGACATAAACAACATGAATTTATTGTCTCACAGTTTTGGAGGTTATAAGTCTCGATCACAGTATTGGTAGGATCGTGCTTTCTCTGAATTCTGTAGCATTCTGGTGGTGGCTTGCCATCCATCCATAACACGATCTCTACCTATGTCACATGGCCATCTGTCTCTTTCTGCTTCTTATTGCCTCCGCAACCACATTTCCTCTTTTAATAAGGACTCTAGTCATACTGGATTAAGGCTTACCCTAATTTGGTTTGGCCCCACCTAACTAATAACATCTTCAAAGATCCTATTTACAAATGACTTCACATCCACAGGACCAGGGGATAGGACATGAAAATGTCTTTGTGGGGACATAATTCAATCCATACCAAAGCACTAAAAAGTGAAAAAAACAAGGACACAGATTCTCTCTTTAGAGGAGGGGTTCTTAACAAGTGGTTGATGAACTTGAATTGAAATTTAAAAAAAAAGACTGGAGCCTCTGGCCTGCCCATGTGCCTGCTGTGCCTGGAATCTTGGTGGAGCTGCAACTCCTACTCTACAGCTCAATGGACTCACCCAAGTCACCTGGTGAGGAGATGATGATGAACAACGGCCATCCCAGGGAATGGAGAGAGCCTGCAGCTGCAGGCAGGATAATCCCATCCACTATATCCATGGAATATAAGCCCTCTCTCACTTGGAGGTGGAGTGGACATCACCATCCCAGACTCCTCAGGATTGGGGGAAGAGCTATGTACTACAGTGGACTTAATGGTATTCTGTTGTAGACATATTGTGATTCAAGCAATGGAAGAAATTGTAACAGTGAGGTAGAGCCAGTGGCCACTAGACGCTTTTGGGGCAGGGAAGAGAAAAGCAGTTGTAATATAGGGGCTTTCTCAGGACTTGGGAATTACCCTGAGTGACATTACAACGACAGATATAGGCCATTTTACATCAGCATATACCATGCAGAACTGTGTGGGAGAAAGTGTGGTCTACAATATGAACTATGGTCCATGCTTAGTGGCAAAGCCCCAGGATGTGTATATCCATTGCAGGTGATGTGCCACACTAATGAAAGATGTTTATGTGGGATGTTATGGGAGATGTGGGAGGTGGGGAACATGGGAATCCCTGTAATTTTTGTGTAACATTTATGTAATCTAAGCATCTTTTAAAAAATGTAAAAAAAAATGTAACATTTATGTAAGCAAATGCACATATGTGAATATATATTTAAACATCATTTTACAAATATTGGTTTGTATTGTGAAAACTTTGATTTTTACCCACAATAATAAATAAATAATAAAAAAACCCCACAGTATTCTTGTAGGAATGTGTTTGTATGGCTGTGATATATTTATTAAATAATACACAGTATAGTGTGGACTTAGTAAGAGGTCCGTGGTTGTCACCTGCCTGGCAAAGGGGTCTGTGTAACAAAAAAGCTTAAGAACCCCTGTTTTTACGTTCCAAAAGTAACCAGCCCTGCCAACACCTTGGTTTCAGCCTTCTGACTTCTAGAACTATAAATGAATAAATTTCTACTGTTTTAAGCCACTAAGTTTCTGGTGAATTTTTTTTTTTTATAGCAGCAATAGGCAAGTAATTTAACTCAATTTTCCTTGCCTTGATCTGTTTGTCCAGAAAAATGAACATCTTCTAACTTTTAACATACTTTATTATTTACATATATATACTGTATTTTTTTCTTCTCCACTAATATTAAGTCCCATAAGAGTAATATTTCTGTCCGAATATATTTGGACAGATATATCCAAAGCCCCTGAACAGTATCTGGCACAAGGTACGCACTCAGAACATATTAATTGAACAAATGAATGAGTAGATTAATATATGTAGAAAAGGAAACCAATGTGCATGGACTAGTTTAATGTGGCTGGATTGAGATGGGAGAGAGAGAAGCTTTAATTCAGGGGCTCACAGAGAAGCAACTTGGCACAACGATTTTGCAAGAACATATTTAAAGTTTTCAAACATACATTGGGGCTTGGGATGACAAACCCATAGCATTTAGCTCACGCAAAAGTAATGTAATTATTGGGGAGCACTTTATACCTGTGAAGTGCTATCTAAATATCTCATAATAATGATGTTCTGAGCTGGGTGTCGTGTTAAGAGCACTTACACTCCCCTTCTGTGCCTTTCCAATAAGTTTTACTCTAGTGAAAAATAAAACATTAACTACCTACCAAAGAACAAGGTGTGCAGCCTGCTGGTTGACCAGATGAATTTCTTTTAAGGGGTGGCCAACCAGACCCATTCTATGATATGCAAGCTTCTAAGCTTCATATTCTTTTTTTTATTACCGGAATCCATCCTCCTAACATTTCTGACAATTTTCCACAACCAAACTCCTAAATAATATATTAAACGCAAGGCCTTTAATTATATTCCTTTCTTTCCTTATGTGTTAAGGAAATAACATATCTTTTGAGATTTCATAGCCCAAATATGAAATATGTGTTTGTGTGTGCAAATGTGTGTATCCACATTGGATAACTTTTCAAAGAATCACCATACTTTTCTTCATATAAGTTCATCATTTTTGGGAGCTAGCAGAGTCTTTTGAAGCCAGCTATTGAGATGAGAAAACCTGAAGCCCAGAATGGTAAAGCTACTTGCCTAAGGTCATGATATGAGTTAATAGCAGAGTGTTGATAGGTAATCACCAACTGTCATTTCAACATGACAGACTTATATATGGTCTCTTCTCACCAAGTCCTTTGAAAGAATCTGGCAGCCAATCCTATCACAATCTATTTGAAACAATGACAGGGTTAAAGTAAGTTGGTGGCAGTAACTAACTGTTCTGATCTGGCAAAATGATGTAGGAACGAATACAGCCTTTCATGCTGAATGACCATTGATCACTGACATTTTATTAGGTGTTGACTTTCTGACATGGCTTCCTACAGTTCCTTCCAACACTCTGATTATAAAAAGTTAACTGTTGTTCTGAGATTGCATATTTGCATACGTTGGCACTATAGGATCTTGTTCCTGATTAAAGGGCCCATTGCTGCCAATTCTCAGGGAAGGCGGCTGCTGCTGAAGGCTTGATAATCATTTTTTATGCATCAAGGAAGGAACAAGACGCTTCAAACCATAATCATTTCTATAAACATAGACAAGCCGTAAATTGTGACTGATACAAATTAAACTATGTTCCTCGGTAATTATATTTTAGAGATTGTGCACCACATACCCAAACACAATTTTAAACTCAGAAAACTATAATTGCATGTTTAGTGCCTATCACTCTTTGTATGTTCCGCTTTGCATGAGTTATTCCGAAGAAATTGATTTCTTGAGCACATGATGAGTGGGTTCATTAGGCCATTGGCATGAATCTTACTACATTATTATTATTCTCATCAAGTCAATCACATCCTTCTGGAGGGGGAGGCAAAGCATGAAGCCATCATGATAAGGACTAACAATGTCCTCCCAAATGTCTCTCCAATCTGTTGCCTCCTCTCTGTCGTCCTGTCACTGCCATTGTTGAAGCCTTGGGTATCTCCTCCCTGGACAGTAGCCAATCTCTAATTTATTCCCATGTCTGAAGTCTCATCCCCTATATTGATCCTCTATAACGGTTTTATACTAAACTCTTTAGAACATAACCTTCAATAATGAATTCACTTTACATCATCATCCTACACACACACACACACATCAGAGAGAAAATTTCACAACGAAGAATTCATTGCTAATCTTCTCTCTCTCACAGACTATGAGAGTTGTTAGAAAAGTTGGTGAGTGTGGCTGGAACTTAATTCCACAGAGGCCTGGAACATCCAGGGCAGGACCCATGATTGCACTCGAGGCTGTGTGTGCGTCTTGTTTTGAGATTCCTAAAAACCAGACCCTCGATAAGGACTTGGGTGC
The DNA here is from genome assembly GCA_029593785.1 of Cabassous unicinctus. Classification (NCBI taxonomy): domain Eukaryota; kingdom Metazoa; phylum Chordata; class Mammalia; order Cingulata; family Chlamyphoridae; genus Cabassous; species Cabassous unicinctus. The sequence continues at coordinate 57,466 of JAQZBX010000712.1, read as the reverse complement.
CAGTAATTTATTTAGGAAGCGTTTCCAGGAAGTACTAGTGTGGAGATGGGGAAACTCAGAGAGGGAAGGAAGTAAATGGCTGTGGGCAAATGGGGCTCCATATTTGTTTTCCTTTCCCTGCTTTAGTTTTGCTGCTAAAATAAATACCATGCAGTGGTGTTGCTTAACTACAGGATTTATTGGCTCATGATTTCAGAGGCTAGAACGTGGCTTGTTTCTTTCCAGGGTCAGAATCTTCTGGTTGGCCTGTGATCCTTGGCTTTTCTGTCACATGGCAATGCACATGACGGCATCATCTCCTTTCTCTTCCCGGTTCTGTTAACTTCCAGCATCTGACTGCTCTTTGTGGCTTTTCTATCTGTCTGACTTTTACTCTTCTTATAAAGAACTCTGGTAATCCAGACTAATGCTCAACCTTGGTTCAGCTGGGCTATACCTCAACTGAAGTAACATCCTGAAGAGATCTTATTTATTATGGATCCACATACACCAGAATGTGGCTCAGGACCAATGAAGAATATGTCCAACCTTGGGTATACAATTCAGTTAACCACAATCTTGATGGCAGGACTCAGAGAAAGCTTGGCAACTGATGTTCAATGTAACAAGGGCACTTGTCCTCTGACTCCCACCTTCTATTGCTTAAGGGATCTCCTGGGACTTTGTCTACTTTCTACTTCTGGGATGTCCTTGTATGCTTTAGAGTGGAAAGTTATCTCAGCTTCAGAAATAGTTCACAGGCCAAAAACCATAGAGACATGGATCTTTGAGGTGGGAAGCTGTCTACACAAATAAAAACTTGTCCTGCAGCTGCAGGTGAGCTCAAGTGGGCTAAGGGGATGTAGGATGGATCTCAATAGTACCTGTTAGACCATAGAATCTATGTTCTTATGGCATCTGCCTTCCAGGCGTTGTGAGGTCTCACCTATCACCACAAAGGCAAAAACAGAATGACGTCCTGTATCTATGCTTGGTTTTTCAACCTCTCAACCTAGCCCTTCCTTTGTCCAGCTCCTTTGCTCCAAATAGAATGAGATGTGGACCCTTTTAGGCCTAACACACCGACTGACTTGAGCTGCATCACTGCCGTCTGGCATGATCTGTAGCCACTCTGCGCTTCCTTCTCCCTTTATAAGAACTCTACTTTCCTCTCTGAACTCCATGCACTACCATATTGAATTGGTTTTGATTGCCTAAATGCACCACCACCTCTTTAGCCCCTGAATTTTGTGTATGCTTTACTCTCATCCTGGGATGTGCATCATTTCTCCTCTTCTACTACTACCTCACCTGATCTTTAAACAGCATCTCCAGGGCTTCTCTTACTGCTTGGGTACATAATAGGTTTCTCCCTTAGGCTCTTTGTAGCTCTCCCCTCATTTTGTAATACACTGGACTCTGAATTGCTCATATTCTTTTTTCCCCCAAAATGGATCATGCTTGGTCATGAGGGCAGGGGGTTCATCTGTCTTAACATTGCTATTTCTGTCCTGTAGAAGCTCAGTAAATATTTACTGGAAGAGTAAATGACTCTCAACTCCTAGACTTAAGCCTGGCTACATGAATAGTATTTATTTAATGAACAGACTCAGGGAACATGGAGAGGACATGGAGAGGAAACCAGCAAGAGCTCCAGGTGGAAGCCAGTGGTGTGAGCAATGACGTGGAGACCAGAAGCCGTGGGCCTGAGGTGTGTTCAATACATATTTGCTAGATGTGTAAAGTTGGGGAAAATGGGAGATTAAGCTTTCAAGGTAGGCTGGAAACAAATTATGGAGAGCCTTAAATATTGAGTAAAGGTGTTTGGACCGTGTTCTGTAGAGGATGACGGACATTAGGTAAAATGACATCTTGTCTTCAGGATATGGTGCAAACTAATTAACAGGAGGGGATGAGTCCTTCATGAACTGGCACTTGCCTTCCTCTCCAGCTTTCTTTCTTCCACTTTCAGCACTCAACCAACACCACTTCCCTGCTTGTTAACACCGGCACTCTCACATCCAAATACTCCAAGAACCAGCTTCATGACCCAAATATACTTCCTGAACTGCTTTTGCTCTCCCACTAGTCAATGCCTTTGCACAGGCTGTTTCTTTTTCTGAGACAACCTTCTACCGTCCTCCCTCCATCTTGCTTGCAGTCCCATATCTCCTTGAGAATAATCACTCCTCCAAGAGTCAGGCCTTGGGTATCCTTCATGAGATCTCTCTATGCCCCTGATGCTCCACTGTGGCTCCCTTCTCACAGCACATATTACATGGAGGTGATTACTGGGTTTATAAATTCACAAATTACCTGCATGAAGCCAAGGCTGGCCTGGTTCCTTTCTAGTCTCAGGACTGCCTACCCCAGAAGGCAGCCACAGTGTCTCTGCCACATGGGAGCTGCTCAGGAGGGGCTCATGAATGAAAGAATGAATGCGTGCATAAATAAATGACAGGCTTTACGTTGGGGAAGGAGGTGGTGCAGAAATTTCAGGAAATGAAACTGATCAGAATATGCATGATATACTGCAAATGGGAGAGTCCCTTGGTGGTGGTTTGTAGCCTGGTTTGGAGGCTCTAGGAGATATGGGGAAATACAGTTCTACACTAGAATAATGTTAGTTAGTAGACAAAAAGGAAAGATGGATTGAAGAAAATATTAAAAATTCAGGAACACAAAAGAAACCACTTATTTTACCTCTGGGAAATCTCACCTCCTGTAGTGTAGGTTCTGGCCTTTATATACACCCGTCCCATAGCATGGAAGCCTTTGCATCATATAGAACAGCAATCTCACAATTGGGGAGAAGCATAGGAGCCTATCAGGTCTCCTGGACCAAATCTCAGAGGACAGCCCAGGCTGCAGGGCTGTGAGCCGAGCTGGCATGCTCTGTGGAACAGATGAGCTTTTAAAAGATTCAAGTTTGGTTCAAAATTCACAACTCGTGAGTTCCAAATGGTTCTAAATTTGGCCAAATGTGTTTCTCCCTAGACTTGTGCCACTGAGCAAGACTTAGTGACTTCATCAAGTTAGAAAAACAAAGGGCTGTTATTGTCTCTGTGCAGAAATAAACTTGATGAGGACAAAAGGAGTGCATCGCAAATACTACAGCAGCAGGCCCTTAATTTTGTGTATTTTCTACTCAAACAGCTTTCTCTGGCATCAACAGCAAAGCTATTCGCTGAAAGAGCCTCGCCAGTTACTGGCTTGCTCATAAGCAAAGTGGCACTAAGTGAGTTATCTTTCAGCTTTGTTGAACAAGCAAATTATATAGTAAATTAAATCACATTTTACTGTTCAGTTGGTGTGGTGCAAATTAAGGACTGCACTTTGATTCAACCTTGCGTCTCCTGCATATTTCATAGCCTGGATGTTCCCGTGTCAATACGGGCTAATTTAGCAGAAGCCTTGTGTCGATTCTGTTTTCTTTGTCATGTTTACAAGTTCATTGCAGGCAGCCCACTTGGAATAGCGTTAGTCTGTCACCAAAACGGCTTGGTTTAGACCGAAGCTTCAGCTTCTGGTTAATTATTTAAGTGAATGATCCTCCCTCCTTCTCTTCGGTATCCTCAAAGAAACCTAACCAAAGTGTCCACAAACACAATGTGTTTTTTCTGAAGGTGAAGGGAGAGTAGTCCTAGGGAGAATTAACTGATCCTTAGGGAAGTTTGCTAATGAGCATCTTTGTGACAACACTGTAGAATGAAAAGCGACTCGTCCACGGGCTGGACAGACCTGGGGTGGAGTCCTGACTCTACCATTTCAATGAGGTGGGCCTTGAAGGTGTTTATTGCTCTGAGGTTCAGTTGCTTATATGTAAAAGGACGTTATGGGAAAGAGGATGTGGCTCAAGCAATTGGGTGCCTGCCTACTACATCGGAGGTCTCGGGTTCTGTTCCCGGTGTCTCCTAAAGAAGACAAGCAAGACAGTGAGCTGACACAATCGGCTGATGCGGCGAGCTGACGCAACAAGATGATGCAATGAGGAGACACAGTGAGGAAACACAATGAGAGACACACCAAGCGGGGAGCAGACGTGGCTCAAGCGATTGGGCGCCTTCTTCCCACATGGGAGGTCCCAGGTTCGGTCCCCGGTCCCTCCTTAAAAAAAAAAGATGAGCAGACACGGAAAGGAGACAGAGAGCATTGTGCAAATAATGAGGGGGGGGTGAGAAATAAATAAATAAAAACAAATCTTAAAAAAAAATGAGCTTATGGATATTGCATGAAATTACTTATGTTCCAAATTTAATACAACATAGTTGTTCAATAAACTGAATTTCTCCTCTATTACCAGGGTATTATTGTAATATGAAGAACCACAAAAAGCAGTTCTCAGTGTCCTTCCTCATCTCCAGAACAAAATCAATGTCTTAAGATGGCAGGTGCAATTCAATTGATATAATTGTGAAAAACAGGAGAAAGAAAAAGAAAAGACAGCCTTATATCCTGGCTTGTCAGCTTGAGGCCTAACGACACACTTTACAGATGCTTCTCAATGAAGGGCCATGTGGGCCAGCCCACATTTTGGGGTTTCTGACAAATGGGTCAGTGGAGACAGAAGTGCTGATGCATCTGAATGGATATTGTGGCAACTGCTCTGAAAAAACAGGCCATGCCGTGAATGAACTGGCAAAAACTCGAAACACCCACCAGGTAGAGACAAACCCACCACACTGTTCAGTCACCTTGGTTCTTCTGAGTGCTCTGCACCTAGTGTTTGGGAAAGATATTTAACTGCATCATTTCCATCCTAAGCTTTGAAAATCACTGTCTTAGAGGTCTGTGTATGCTGCTTGAATATTTTTATGAAAACTTTCTCCAATATCCATGGGTTTAGCATTAGTTACTTTTAGAGGGCATCTGCTCTGTTTTATTCTGTACTTTATGTTATGCAATTTTATTTTTATTTTTAACTTTAAGAGCACTTAATCTTTCTGATGTTTAATTTACTAGCCCATAAAATAAAGGGGTTGAACTAAGTTGTCTCATGATTTACTGTGATTTTAGAGACCTTAATTCTAAACTGTCATGGCAAGAGAAATCCTGCTATACGTGGTAAATGAGGAAAAGACTGTGCCCATGACTTCTTCCGAGTCTTAAGTTTCACTTGGAGAAGGTTCACGTGGAGATTAAGCTAAGTAAGTCTGTGAAGAGAAGGAAGCCCCAGGATATTGCCTATATTCAACCATTACTCCGATCTACCAATATGGCCATGTTACAGGATTCCACCTGTGGTACTGGCTGACCCTGAGGTGCATCAGGTGGGTGCTAGCCTCGCCCTCAGTCCTTGTGCTGCCCTACAAGATACGAATTTGTTGTGCTATTTTACTGTTGGAGTAAAGCAGGAGCAAACAGTCTAAGGGACTAGTCTGAGGTCAGTCAACTGCTAGTGGCAGAGCCAGGATTTAAAGCTTGGTCATTTGAATCCAGCTAACCAAGAAACTGAAAAGAAAATCAAATGAGTCAAAGACTGTGTGTTATTTGTATTTTTTTAAAATTTGCACTTACCTCAAGTAGTATTTTGCGTAAATGTTTAATGATTTATTTATTCAGTATTCCCTTTATTCATTTCTCACTATAATTTAAGAAGAATATAATGGGATTTACAAGAATTCATAAAGTAATAATTTGTTTATGGCAAATAAAGGGGAAAAAACCCACAAGAGTGAGTACAGATATCTAATAACTTTCGGATGACTGATTTAATAAACACAAATTTCCTAGACGGGTCTTCAAGTCCTTTCTTTCCTCTTGTTTCTCAACTAATGGTTCTGGATTCTAGCTCCAATACGCCCCTCAGTCAGCTCTGGCTAATGGCCCTGTGTCACACAATGCAAGAAACACTTTTTCCTTTTAAACAGCTTTATTGGGATATAATTGGCACACATTAAACTACATATATTTAAAGTGCACATTTGATAAGTTTGACAGATGTAGATGCAGTCAAGAGACTAAACATATTCACCACCCCCAAAACGTTCCTTTAGAATCTTTACCCCTTTTTCCCCTCACTGCCTTCTCCCCTCACCCTGGGCAAAGGCTGGACTGCTTTCTGTCATTACAGATTATTTTGTATATTCTGGAGTTTTATATAAATGGCATCATACAGTAGGTACTCACTTTTGGTCTGGCTCCTTTCACTTGGCACAACTATTTAGAGAATCACCCATTTTGCTACATCAATTCGCTTCTCATGCTTTCGTCGTCTCTCATGAGCATCAGCTGTGTTTGATCACTCCCTGCTCTATGCAACTCCCGCTTTGCAAAATAGTCCCACAGTCGATGACTGTGGCGCCGTTCTTTCTCCTACCTCTCTAGTCATTCTCTCATGGCCACATTTGCAAATCTCCCTTGTTTCAGCTGACATTTAATACTGGCATTTCTCAAGCCTTTCTCCTAGAGAAGTGTTTCTCAGATTTTAGTGTGCTTCAGAATCACCTGGAGAGCTTATTAAAGCGCATGCTTCTGGACCCACCCCCAGAGTTCCTGATTCGGAAGGCTTAGTAGGCTCATGAATCTGCATTTCTAACTAGCTCCCAGGTGTTGCTTGTCCCTGCCCTAGACCATATTTTAAGTAGCCCAACCCTTTCTGCTCTTCGCTTTAATCTCTCCCTCGTCAATCCCATTCCTATCCAGGTTTTCAAGCATCTTGTATAAGCAGATGACTCCTAAATTAAATCTCCAGCTCAATTTGTTTTTTTCATATCAGCTATCGACTGATATGTCAAATGGACTATTTGACATCCCCTTTCAGCCATTGCATAGGTGCTTTAGATGCGTATGTTCAAAACCAGTCTTCCTCCATGACCTTTGCCCATTTTCAAAGTCCACCTTCTCAATGACAGGCATAAATATGCATCAAACTGTTGGGAGCCAGAGTGAGGAAATCTTTCTTGATATTTCATTCTCCTTTATATTCAGCATTCACTCCAATAAAATCTCTTTCTGGCTATTTCTCAAATCCATCCACTTTTCTCCATTTCTGCCATCATTTCACTAGTCCAAGCAACTAGGAAAATGGTCTCTTAACTGGTTTTCTTTCATCTACTCAGCAACTTCACCAATGTATTCACTGCAGCCCTAATAAACTTCCAAATGTAATTATTAATGCATCTGTTTAAAACCAAAGCTCCTTGAAATGATCCACAAGTTCTACTTACTATGACTTTTACCCACTTTGCCAGCCACATTTAGTACTTTGTTCCTAGCTCTAGCCACCCTGGTCTGCGTTCAGCTTTGCATATTCTCCATACTCTTTCCCAATCCTAAGTCCTTTCCAAGTGCTGTTCCTTTGGCTTGGAAAGCTCGTCCATCCCCTCTTACTCCTACCTGTTCATGTCTATGTTCCCACTTCCTTTTGGTCTGGGGAATCTGTTCTGAACTCTGACTAGATCAGAATCCATTCACAAAACCTCTGGGAGCCATGTACCTTTCTTCTGTAGCATTTGTCCCATTTGCTCTTTCACGCTTGTCTGGGTGGCTATTGGATGAGAATTTACTTCATTACAGAAACTGTAAAGGCACCACTCAAGGCTGGTGTTATCCCCATTGTATCTTCAGCACCTGCCCTGAACATAAATATTTGTGGAATGAGTGGTTAATGCATGAGAGAAGGGTGAATAGAAAAGACGAGGAATGACTGCTCTTTGGAGAACTCGGGAATATGATCTATTATCATCTAAACTTTCTTTTTCACCATTTTCATGGCAATAGATTTCTGGCATAGCATTTTTTTTTTAAATCCATGGGAAAGTTTGACTAACAATACAGCAAGAAAAAGAACCAACCTTCCCTGTTCTGAAATACTTCAGGAGCAGAAGGCTTTTCCAAGAATTGTGCTTATTACTAGCTCATATTTCACAGTCAGATAACTCGGTGGTTTACTCTGACATTGCCCTTCAATAATTATTTCTATAGCATAGTTACCTGAACACAGTCTGTTAGAGTAAATTCCAGGGAACTTTGGGCTGTGTTAATTCTATAATCTTCTCTGTGACCCCTTGGAGAAGTGGGAAATGGCCTCAGCAACTGGAAATTTGTTCAGTAAATAGGAAGGTGTTTTTTGTGGGTTTTTTTTTTTTCTGCTTCTTTGGTTTTTGTCCACAGGATGAAAAAGACTGCATAGCTTGTCTATTTGTAGTTTGAAGCTTTGTTTTGTTTTGCTCTGTAAATTCTAGAGGCCATGGATTCTAACATGTAGGCACCGTGTTTCTAATATCATAAGCTTAGCTGCATTGAGCAGTGTTGACACCGACAAGGGGAAAACTTCCATTGCTGGGAAACTCAAAGTCTGAAAAATATGGCTGATGATTAATAAGAGTAAAAAAATAACAAAGTAAAAATAAGTGCCCCAGTTTTAAAGATAAGGAAATTGAGGCCAGGGAGAGTAGGAAAAAAGCAAAAGCTCAGAGAACACTCAGTCAGTACAGGGCACGACTGGAACAGGAACCTGGACTTAGGAGGCTTCTGGCTTTTGAATGTGCTCATTTCATTGTCCTAGTCGGAGTTTGTCATATTTTTCTTAGTTTTTTTTTAAATTACCTACTTTTTTTTAAACCTGTTGGATGCATACCCCATGCATGAAACTCCATGTTCTACCTGGTAGTTAAAATATCGTACTTTGCATTATTGTTAGCAGTGCATGACTTCAACCCTCTAACCAGAATAACTTACTTTTTCCAGATGCATTTCTCCCAAGCCTAAGCACAGCACCCTGTCTATTATGGGTGCTCAAGACAAACACTTTTCATTCCTTGTTAATGATATTAATAACATGGACAATAGCTGCCATTTAGCAAACATCTACTATGCTCCAGGCATTTTGCATATGCTCATATTAATTACACAGGCATTTATTGAGTGTCTGTTATATTCCAGTTACTGAGTAGGCCATAATTAACACAGCACAACCTTTGCTTCCAAGGAACATATAGTCTATTAATGAGCTGATGGTCTGTTCTTATTGTTCTCATGAGTCAACGATGTACCTCTTATTAGTTCTCAGCCCCACCTTTAACCTTTTACTAATGATGGACCTGAGGCTCAGAGAGATAAAGCGGGGAAGCGGGCTTCAGAGTAATGACAGCTGATCTGAGATTTCAGTCCCCGTGTTTCTGACCCCCAAGTTCTGTACTATGATGCCTTATTCAGTCATTACCTTATCCATTTATTAAAACTGTATGCCAACCATGTGCCAGGCAGAAATAGATGTTCCTCTCGATTTCTTTTCTGCACCTCACAGTCAGTTGGGGGAACTCACATAACCAGGTAGGGTGACCAACAGTTCCACTTTGTCCGCAACTAAGGCATATCCTGGAAGAAGTCTGGGGAAAACCAGAATGACAATTTGGAGAACAAGGAAAGGTGAGGGAATTGGGAAGGATCCAAGTGGCCCCGACCTGAAGGGAGCTGGTGTGCTATTGTAAAGAGCTTACGTTTTATCCTCAGGGGCATATGAAGGCTTTGCATTACTGCTCCAAAGCCACTGGTGCATTCATAACGCCATTCATCAAATCAACCCCAGAAGGAGCCTTTCTTCCTCATGGGAAAATTCTATTTTTTTTCCATGATTACTATAAACAGTAACAGGGGAAGAATTTCCCATCATTATTCTCATCCTGGGTTTAACAGGCAACTTTGTGGTATAAGAGTGCTAGAAATAAATGGATCATGTCATTGTTGTCTCTGTGTCACTGTGAGTGACAGTCAGAAGGAAAAAGACCAGAGGAAAAAAGTGAAAGGAGAGCTAATTAATAATATTTCAAGATTTATGAAAAGAGCTGCAGCTATTCTTCCTTCATTCAATCAGTATTGATTGCTCAACTACCATGAGCCTATTGCTGTGAATACAGCATTAATGCATAGACCCTGGCTTCAAGAGCACATGCAGAGACACCTGAAGTGAATGAATAATTACAAAGTATAATGGTAGGTGCTAAAACAGAATCAGAGTTTATAGAGCACCAATCACATGTACAACTCTGCATATTATATAATATAAAGCCTAACACTGGCCCTGAAGGTCCTTGAAGCCTAGTTGAAAGACAGCTGTTCTTTGAATAAAACAAAACAACAGAGAGTTTATAATCATAAATGGTGAATAAATCAAGTTGCATGGCTTGCGTGTGTGCTGTAACTTGTATCTTTATGTATGCATATGTTTTCTGTTGCAAGTACCAGTAAAATATCTCTTAAACTGGTTTGTCCAATATGTATATAAATCCATATAAGAAGCCTGGAGGTTGAGAAGACTGCAGGTTTGAATGGTCAAAACTCCATCATTATTCCCTCATTATTTAACCTCCGTTTATGTCAGCTTGCTCCTCAGGTCTGCTTTCCTCATGATTATGTTTGCTGCCATCTCTTTTCTCCTCCAGGAAAATCAGTGACCTTCTCTGTTGGGGAGCAAGTCATGTCCCCCACATATTTTCAAATCTTAACCCCAGGTCCTACAGTAGTGGGCTCATTTGTAAATAGGAAACTATTTAGATGAGACTAAACTGAATGAAGGTAGGCCTTGACTGGAGAGTATAAAAGCAAAGGAAATTGGACATGGAAGTAAAAGCCAGAGAAAGAAATAGCTTGCGATATGATAGAGGCAGAGATGCAACTACCAGCCAGAGAATACCAAAGATTGCTGATAAGCCAGCACTGGAATGCTACAGACTCCGGGAGAAAGCATGGCCCCTACCTTGATTTTGTACTTCTATCCTCTAAAACTGTGAGACAGTAAAATTCTGTTGTTTAAGCCAACCTGTCTGGATATTTGTCACAATAGCCCTGACAAACCAAGGTGCCATCTTTCAACCACAGAATATAAATTATTCCCTTCAGTTTGATGGGGCTCTCTTAAGTCATATACCCACTCTTGGAACAGTAGTAACATTCACCTAGGAATATGTTGTATATATTGGATTAGACTAATCATGAGCTATCTCTGTAATTGTGATAGAATGAATTTCTGAATAAAATGGAGTTCTCTTAGAAAGGAGAAAGAGAAAAGGGAAATGGATGCTGGATGGGTAATCAATAGAGTTTATTATAATTTATAACTATGTATATATATATGTATGAAACTTTAACTTGTCCTGCTATAAGAGGGTTTTAGAGAGTCAAGTGCCAAGAAACATGAAAGTCATTAGTAATAAATGACATGAATAATTACTGAGTATGTGTTAGACTCTATGCTACAATTTTACTTATGTATTATTATTTAATTTAGCAAAATACCTATGAGGTACATGCAATTTAAATCCATTTTATAGAATAATAAATTAGGCCCTGAAGAGGCAATGATTTATCCAGTTTTCTGGCTAGTGAGTATCAGAATCAAAGTTAGAGAAGAACTGAGAGCAGGGACACAAACAGACTTCTACACACCAATGATCCATAGTGGCATTATTCACAATTGCCAAAAGATGGAAACAACCCAGGTGTCTATCAATGGAAGAGTGGATAAACAAATTATGGCACATACATATGATGGAATATTATTCAGCTATAAGAAGAAATTAAGTCGTGAAGCATATGATAACATGGATGAACCTGGAGGGCATTATGTTGGGTGACAGGCACAAAATGACAAAATATTGTATGATTTTGCTATTATGAACTGAATATAATGATCAAACTCATGGAGTTAATAGCTAGAACATAAGTTACTAGAAAATAGAATGAGGTTAAAGAATGGAAAGATGAGGTTTAATCTGTGCAGAATTGGTAAAAAGTTTGTTTTTGAATGTTTGAAAATGAATAGACATGATGAAAACACACCAAAGTGTTTGTAATTAACAGCACTAATATATGGGTATGATCGTGGTTCAAAGGCAAAGTTTAAGGTCGTGTATATCACTAGAAGGAAAGCTAAAAATTGAAACATGGATTTTATAGCATAGCAAACCCTCTTGTGAAAAATGAGTATGGTTAATAGTGCATATATAAGAATGTTTTTCTCTGAAACAGGACAGCTGATACAAGATGTTAATATCAGGGTGATATTTAGGCAAAAATACAACCAAAGCTAACTATGGATGGTAGTATATAGTAATATATTAATAACCTTCCAACAATGGTTTTAAAAAAGGAAGTACGCTAAGTGAAAGAAAATAGACAAAAAGTACTATTGTTTGACTCCATCTGTACAAATGTAAATACAAATAAATTATAGAGACAGAAACAGATTATCAGTTATGTATGGCAGAAGAAGTTTAAAGAGATTGAGAGGTGACTACTAAGGGTTAGGGTTTTTTGTTTGTTTTTGTTTTTTGTTGATGTTTTCTTTTTTTTTTGGCATATTGAAAATGCTGTAATATTGATTAAAGTGATTGCCATTGATTGTACATTTTAGATGGATTCTATAGTTTATGAATATATTTCAACAAAATTGATTATAAAAAAAGAAACAAGGTTCAAACACGTGGTTATTGTATTTTCAGACTTACGATGGTATTTAAACTATCTGTGGTGCCTCAGTGTGCAGTAAAAGAGGCGCTTACATTTTCAATGGACTTTCAAACCATTTTGGAGTCTTAATTTTAAGCCAGTTTTACCTCACTGGTACTTGAACATTAGGAAGGAGAGATGTGGATGGTATCTACTCTTTCTTGTAGTTGGGATAATGGGAGTTTATGTCAAGAACTTTGAAGTGTCTGAGATTTTACTGATCTTGCACACTAACAAATTAGCCTGCAACAGTTTTGTGGAAACTGGAAGAAGACACAAAAGCCCTGGGTCAGAGACCAAAGATAGTCCATTACTAACTGCAATATGAGAAGCCAGAGTAAAATCTTTGCACTTGTTCCTTGAGTTCCAGTTCCCAAAGGGCAACACGATGAGGGCAAGGTCTTGTCTGCACATGCCATGGGTACGTTACAGGAGAGGAACCCTGGTATTAGGTAACCCCAGTTTTACATAAGGGGGTTTCTAGAGAACCTGCCTAAACTTTGCCATAATATAAGACATTATTTTTATTACCCTGACATTAAAAAAAATCTGCTCCAGGGGAAGAAACTCTCTTCCAAGGTTATTTTTTGTATAAACATCCCTTGAATAATGATGGTTCAGGACAAAAATATCAAATCCTTTGCGCAGATTCGCAGAAATATGAGAGGACCATTGACAATTGTCTCCCAACAGGTTTAATTTCCCCACTATGATTTTTCTATCATATGAAATACTTAGTTTTAAAAGTCTTATAATCCAATGGCAAGTGCATGTCCTCCAAACCAGTATACTGCAACCAACAGGTACTAAGGCCTCGTTTTTTGCTTAGTGACCTGAAAATGGTTTTACGGGGGTCCTAAAGATGTAGCTATTTGAATAAAAAGCAGATCATGATTTTACTCTTTTTATTTTTCTATAAAATATGTGTTTATCAAGCACTGAAATATGAATTTATATAATACTAGCCTCAACCTGTTGTAGTCAAAGAACTGAAGAGTCATTACGATAAACTCATTAGCCATTGTCCTGGCACATAATTGATATTTATTGGATGAATAAATGAGTGAATGACTAAATCATAATTAAACCAATTTCTAATTCAGGGTTCTACTTCAGTTTGAGATTTTTGCAGTTACCCTGGATTTTTATACATTATATCATTTATATGGTAATTTAATTCAAAGCACTTTAATATAAACAGTTTCTCTCTCTCTCTCTCCATATATATATATACATATATATATAAATATATATACATATAAATACATATATATATAAATATATATACATATAAATACATGTAAATTACTTTCAATCTATACTTTAGGGATAGTTAAATTGCATTTGAATCTCTGAATCAGGAAACAACAGCTCATAAGTGGCCATTTACAAGTGCTTCAGATATCATTATCAAAATCTATAACAGAATGCCCATTAAATTAGCATAAGACATGTTAGAAATAATTTTAAATGAATTTTGTTCATGAGATGAGGCTGCTTAGAAAGACATTATGAACTGCATTGGCTTTGCGTGAACAAAGGATAAGAATCTAGCAAACCTCATCTCCAGCCATCTTCAGAATGTCCCACCTATTAATCTGACCAGAGAGGTGGCACCAACCTCTGAGTGATCTTTTTTTGGGGAGGGATGGGGAGAAATGCTTGTTACAGTACCTGATGTAGCAAGTGAGAACTTCATAAGAACAAACTGGGTGATGCTTTTGCCATTCTAATAAAGTTTTGACTATTTAGCAGTATTTAGTGTGAAGGTTGTGTCTATTGTAACACATTGGCTCGTTGGCAGGTTGTTGTGAAAGGAATGAATACCCACCTCTAGCTGTAACTACAGTAGGCTTCCAGAATTGTTCAAAAGATCCTGACAGTCACGGAATGGACAGTTCTCAACAACACATCTATTCAAAACCTCTCTCAGGCCATTCACATGATACTAGTCAAAAATCTTTCCCGTGTTCACAGGCTTTGGGAACACTGGATATTAACAATCATCATGGCCATGTTTATGGAATATCCTAGCATGAATGTTCGGCCCACTACTAGGCAACTAATGAAGCATTCCATTTGTCCTTCCCAGTTCCTCTCTCTGCAGAACTGCTATTTTGTCTCTCTAACAGTTAGGCATTAATTTATTAGTTATCTAAGTATTATTAATGTATCATATCTCTCAGATAATGTGCTAAGTGCTCCATACACAGCGATAAACAAGATACATATGAGAGGGGTGCACACACAAAGACAAATAGGGAGACATAAAGAGAGATAGGGAAAGAGAAAAAAAGAGAAAGAGACTGAGAGGGAAAACAGTAATTACCCAACAGTTTGATGTGTTTTGTCTGCAAGAAATAGTTTTTGTTATTTTTTTTTTCCCCAATCAGAACAATTCCCACCCCTCTTAAGAGGGATCTTCCCGCTCACATATGGTGTTGTCTTGAAATTTGAATAACGTGCTAAAGATGACTCATTAAGTGCCAAAACTATCATATCTTTACCATACACACTTCTCAAGATTCTAAATCATTTGCCAGTTTTAAGACATGAACTCAACAGACTATTCCTTTTGAGAGGCACTTGGAGCATAATAAGGTTTAAAACAAAGGCAGAAACCAGGTGGCCCCACCACCACAGGGTGGAGCTTGTATCCACAGCCTGGTACCACATGCCTGAGTCTGAGACCCCATAATCCAGTCTGAAATGTGCAGCACTTCTCTGGGTCTCTCTAGAGACCTCGTCTTCCCGGTAGAATCCTTATTTCTCTTTTTAAGTTTTTCTTGGCTGCTGCACCTTCAAAGCCTAGCGGCAGAAGATGTAAACGAACATGTGGGGGTGACTGGCTATGAGGGGAAATTCATTGGAGAAAATTCCAGAGCTGGCTTTATTTCAGGAGCTCCTTGAAATATGAGGTCAAATGCATGATCAATAATTTAGTGAAGATAATTAGAGTCTACATATTTTGCTCCCTTCTCAGCTATAGGATTTAAAAAATGATGGGAATTCATGTATTACTTTGTTCAACAAAACTTCACTGTCCACTCAGATGCCAAAGTCCTTATGCTTTTTAAATTCAAGAAACATGTCACCTTGCATGGATTATAAATTTGGAAAAAGGTGACTCGTTCTATTTCTGGTTTAAGGTGGCAGACTGAAGGAACATTTGCTTCATTACCCTGTTTTGAAATTTACTATAAACAACAAAAATTGAAAAGAAAACTGGCTTCACTAAAAGGAAATGACGACAATTGCAACGTAATAATTATAAGGAATCTCTGCAAAATACAGCAACGTTTGGACATGCTGTTAACTGATATTAACTTCAACAATGTAAAAATAACAACTAATAGAATTTTGGACATTTTGGTATTATAAGAAGTAGGGGAAATTTGAAATTAAAACAAAAAAAAAATTCGTAGTATTTTGTAAAGCTTTTTAAACAGAATGATTTTACTTACAAAAATCTGAAATTTAATAATTCCATCATATTCATTTTTTCCTTCATATTCTGCAAAATTTAGTTAAGATTAAGCATAATTTAATTATGATTATGATGTGTATTTTTTTGTAAAAATCATTTCTATTTACACTTGTTTCTCTAAATATTTATACAGAGAGGGCTAAAATGATGTTCACTGATTGTTAATAGTGATTTTTTTCTGGGCAGTGTTATTTAGGATTATTTTTGGCTTTCATCTGCATTGTTTTTTGTTTGAATTTTTTATTCCAAGAAATGTAACATTGTAACAAAAGCGGTAGTTGTTTAGGAATCAATAGAGCAGTCTGAGAGCTATAACAGGAGTAAACACAATTGAATAGAGAGAAAAGAAAAAATAAATCACAAGGTCATCCTTGGAAAGTCAGGAAGTGCTTCACTGAGCAAGTGGATTTGATTTGGGTTTTAAGGGTTGGGTAGGAATTGCTCTCATGGAGGGAATCTTTGGCTAAAGAATGATGTTTTCTGCTCAAAAACTCTTGAAAAAGCATTGTCTATAGGGTACGAATGGCCACATATAGTCAGGAAGAGGACAGGAGATAAGAATAGAAAGTTTCCATATACCAGGCTAAGGAGTCTGGATTTCAGCTGATCATAATGGGGGCCCATAAGAAGGTTTCAATGCAGGGATGGCATTTTTTTTCTCTTGTTAAGTATCAGAGAGTAACTGTTTTCTGTTTTGTGGGCCATTTGGTCTCTGCCAGCAGCTTAATTCTGCTTGGTGGTGGACAGCAGTCATAGACAATATGTAAATGAGCTAGCATTGTTGTGTTCCATAAGACCACCAATAAAACTTTACTTACAAACCCGGAGAGTGGGTCTGATTTGCCTTGGGATTACGGTTTGCCAACCCCTAATTTTAAAGAAAAGAAATGTCATGATCAGATTTGTGTTTCAGCTTCTCATTCTGGACACCTGTAAAGAAGATGTGTTTAAGGAGAAAGTGGAAGTTTCAGAGCAAGTAAATGTCAGAGCCACATTCCCACCCCTGCTGAAGTTCGAAGCCTAGCTCATGACCGTTTAAACATGCACATGTCTCCCCCTTCAGAGCCTGATGTCTCTCAGGCCAGGGGCTGTATTACTTTTACTACTGTACTCTTATTTAGGGATTTGTACGTGGAGATGTTCGTGAATATTTATATATGTAATGTAATGCATGAATCAATGAATGAGTAAATTGGTTATTGATTAGATAAGTTGAGAGGAGAAGCAAGACATTTTTTTGTCCATTGTTTACTAAACATCATTTTTCTCATAGTATCTTCACCATTTTAGTCATACCAAAGTAATCCCTGATTGTATATAATACTTTTATTTAAATTATTCTCTTTTAAAGAATTTTAGCATATTTATTTAAAGGGAAATTTTTAAATACTATAATATCTGAAAAACCAGTATCACCATATTTGGAAAATAATTATATATGCATAGATATAAAAGCAAAAGTAACACATGTTCACCTGAATTAATCTAATAGACACATGTGCATAGTGGCTAACATACTGGGCAGAGCAGATATGAAAACTTTCTACCATGTCAGAAAGATCTATTAGAGTCTGATACTCTGTATCTTTATGTTTTCTTTTTCTGTTTTTTTATATCAATTACATAGAGAAGAGTGTTTAAATCTACAACTATAATTGTGAATTTAACTATTTATTTAGTTCTGTCAGTTTTCTTTCATATATTTTGAAGCTTTGCTATTAAATGCAGATATATTAGCATTTATGAATGTTATTTTTTCCTGATGGATTAACTCTGTTGTGATAATGAAATATCTTTTTTTTTTCTGTTACTATTCCTTGTCTTGAAGCCTATTCTGTCTGATATTACTATCACCTTATCACTTTTGTAAGATTAATGATTTTGTGATATATCTTTTACTATCCTTTGTCATTTAAATTTTCTGTATCTTTTTATTTAAAATCCGTCTCTTCTAAGCAGCATATTGTTGCATTTTACTTTTGTATGTGGACTAACATTCTTTCCCTAACAAGTACAGTGTTTATTTCCTTTATATTTAATGTAATTATTGCTATATTTGGTTTCAAATCTATCTCCTCTTCCACCTTTTTTTCATTCCTGTAATTTTATTGTTTGTTATTCTTGTTTACTTGGGTATTCTTAAGTATTCCGTTATCACCTCTATTTTGTTTTTTGGTCTAGAGTGTTTATATATTTTATAATTTGCTCTAAGCTCTAAATTAAGTTTATCACATTGTAAAATGAAATTTCATTATATAACTCCAAAAATATTGCAAGAACTTTCCAACAATATACTTCCTCCCATTACTTTTGCTACTATTGTCGTACTTCTCACTTCTATGTAAGTGATAATATATATATATATAACTTCTTTCTGGTAAATTCAGTTGTTAATTTCAGGTACTTTATTTTTTATTTTATTTTTATTTTTCAATTTTCTTTTAAAAGGTTAAAAAATTAAAAACTATTTTACCACATATTTACCACTTCCATCACTTTTATTCTTTCATGCCCATTCAGGTTTCATTTTCCTTTTGTTTAAAAATTTTCCTTTGATATTTATTGCAATAGATTCCCTCAGGTTTTATTCATTTGAAAAGTTTGCATTTTATCTTTATTTTTTGAAGAATATTGCTCTTACCGTAGAAATATAGGATGATTTTTTTAAAGGACTTCAAAGATATGTTCATTTATTTCTTCCTTGAAATTTTGTTTTTGTTTTTTGGTGAGAAGTCAAAAATTAATTTCAGTTTTTCTCTTACTTGTGAGAGTAAGTCCTTCCTCCTTCCCTCCCTCCCTCCCTGGCTCCCTCCCTTCTTATTTTGCTGCTTTCTAAATTTCTCTTTATCTTTACCTTCAGAAATTTTACCATGATTTCCCTAGTTGTGATTTTCTCTATGTTTATCCTTTGAGTTTATTGAGTTTTGTAAATATGTGGCTGCATATTTTTCAAAAAATTGTAAAAATTAGTTATTATTTCTTCAAATAATCTTCTGCCACGTGTGTCCTCTCTCCCTCTGATATCCCAATTACATACATTTTGGATGGGCTTAATATTTTCCCACAGGTGATTGAGGCTTTTTTGTTTAAATTTGTTTGTGTGGTTTTTTTGTTTGTTTTGCTTTGCTTTTCCAATCTTTTTCATCTCTGTACTTCAGTTTGGATAGTTCCTTTTGCCCTGCCATCAATTTATCTGATGCTTCCTGCTTAGTACATTTAATTTTAAATTTAAGTCTCTCAAATATTTTGCCAGCTATTTTAAAGTCTAGAGCTCAGCTGTGAAGACTTTCTATAGCAAATGCATTTTTAGGCCCATCTCAATCTTATATATTCTGTAAAGCACTTTCTTCATTATTCTAAGTTATTATCCTCTCCTTCATGTTCTCATTCGCTTTGCTTTGGGTCTTCCTGATTTTATGGGAGGTGCTGTGGCATGTAAAGATTAAATTTCTGTACACGTTTCCACAGCAGAGCTGAACTTTCCTTTAGGTCTAATTCTCCCACCAGGGCTATATATCAGCTGAATATTATCATTTTCTTTCTTGGTCACAGAGCTAGGCCAAATCTCTCAGCCTCCCTTGCACTGAAGTGTCACCCCAAGACAGACTTCTCTCTAATGGAATATGGTTGAAGTGATATGGGCCAAATCCAGCCCCATGCAAGCCTCCCATCCATACCTCTTCTCATTCTCTTTCTCTTCTGGAAAGCTGAGATGGAGAAGACCAGAGTAAATCTTGGAATCACCATTGGAGGTGGTAGAACCACCATCATCTTGGGGCTCTGAAGCTTTGTATGAAGCAAAGTCATGCACAAAACACCCACTTTCCAAACTCTCCATGACCTAGAACTGCCACTCACTACTTTTATTCTGTAGAACCATTACATTTTAGGTGTATACATTTTACTGTTTACTCAGCTATTTAACTAGCATCCCCCTACAAGTGCTATCAAATAATATGACCTCCATGAATTGGACACTCAATGTAAATTTCATTTGATGACTCAAAATTGGAAGAACCTACAGAATGACAGAAATTAGAAATCCATGCATATTATCCCACTCCATAACCCTCATTCCTTTTGCATCAGATTTCTTTGGCCTTACCAAAGGTTGAGATAATTAAATGCTGGTAGGAGAAATAACCTGAAAAAGGTCCACTTTCTGATAAGGCAATTGTATATTATTTACCTGCTTCCTCATCATTTTAAAAATGTACTTGTATTGACTTATTCTCTTCTTGAATGTTCATCAGTGTATTTACACAGGTATCCTCACCCATTTCCCATAGTACTACATCCTTATTTACTCTCCTAGCTAAAGTGTTATATTTCATCTAAGTCTCTTCCTGTCTCCTGATTCTGAGCTTACCTATTTCATTTTTTAAGATCCTGATGTCTTATTCTGGGCAGTCTATCAGCACCATCTCTTTCTGACCTCCAGAGATCAGCTACAAAGTCCAGTGCCTGACAGAAATTACATTTGACGATGTGAAATGGAATCTAGACCCCCATGAAGCACAGCATAACTAGGGAAACTTTCGCCAGTCAATAAATTTCACATATGAATATAGAAATATGCACTGGAATTATATAATTATGAATGTCAGGAGCTGAAGAAGGTGGTTGAGTTAATAAAATCCAATTTCTTCTTCCGACAATATTTTCTTTATGCAGTAGGAAAACCCAAGGCTTAGATGACCTTGATGACTTGTCTAAGATCTCATAACAGAACTTATGGAGGGAAGCAGATCAATGTTCTTTACAGGATGAATCTGATTCTGTGGATTTACAATCAGGAAAGGAGTTTGGAAGTACAGTTGCAGTGGAATTAAATGTGTTATTCCATGTAAGGGACAGGTATATAATAATAGCTACCTGTAAGATATGTTAAGTATATTATCTCTATACCTCCACATGTCCACAAGGGAGGTATTATTATCCTCATTTGAAAAATGAAGAAATTGAAACGAGGTAGCTAATTGATATTAAGAAACTTATTTTACCATGTGGCTTAGCTGGTATTTAAATTCATATCTGTCTGGACTCCAGTGCTTTGGTTTTTTTATCTCTCTCTCATGATGTCAGTATCAGTTCCATAAAGGCTCATGACACTTTGCATTATATATTAAGAAAGAATGAGGACTTAGCCAATCTTTACTATGGTTCCAAATTAATATTAACATTTTCCTCATTCTAAAAAACACTTTTTAATTCATGAAGCTTTTTGATGCTGAAGTTAATAAAACTATCCCTCATCTCAAACTCATGTTCTAGAAAGACTCACAAAAACTACCTGTAGCATAAAAGTATTCAGCTCATACTATCTAGGGATTCTGAATTCAGTCCTTTGGAAAATAATCATTTTTCCTCTTTCTATCAGTTCTTTGAACTTTGTCAGGCTTAAAGGAAATATGTAATTATGCTTTGCAAATAGGGGATATATTTAAATGGTAGTTCTTGATTTATTCTTAAAAATCTATTTATTTACTAACTTCAATACTTATTTCTTCCTAATAAGCAGTATTTCCTAATACAGCATGGGCTTCTCAAAGTCCTAGTTTATATAGTGCCTGTCTTCACCACTTAGAAGATGCATATTTTACACAAATAACTTAGATACATTGTGTGGTGGTTTGAGTTGTATGTACCTCAGGAAAAAACGTATTCTAAAACTTAGTCCATTCCTGTGGGTGGGAACCCATTGTAAGTAGGAACTTTTGATGCAGTTACTTCAGTTAAGGTGTGTTCCCCCTCAATTAGGATGGGCCTTAATCTTATTACAGGTGTCCTTTATAAGAGAATAAAATTGAGACAGAGAGAAAGCCAGTAAGAAGCTGAAAAGGAACCTGGAAGAGACCAGGGGATGCCGCCATGTGCCTTGCCATGTGACAGGGGAACCAAGGATGGCAGCTGGCCCTGGTACTGGTCTTCAGGAAATAAACATCACCTGGATGAGGCCTTGATTTGGACTTTATCCCAACCTCAAGTCACACATAAATAAATTCCCATTCTTTAACCCAACCCATTTCATGATATTTGTTTGAGCAGCCTAAGAAACTAATACACTCTTCATTGCAGTTTCTTAAATTATTTAGAAATTTGGGACCTCCATTTCCTCATAGGTAAATTGTGTAAAACCTGCAGGATTCCAAAGCTGTTGAGTCAATAAGGTAAGCAATGGACCTGGATGCAACTTGAGAACTCTAAATTGCCAACAGAAGCTTTGCATTAGAAAGTTTCACATGAATATTTTGAAACAGCTTAGATATATTCCCAGCACAGACTACTGACCACATCCCCATGGTTTCTTGTAGATTATTACACTGACAGGACATACTCTTTCTCACAAAAGAAATCTAGAAAATGTTAGCTAGGGCATAATTGCTTTATGTAGACTTGTTGTTGTTATAAATTGGATAGTGGAAATATGAGACATAAGAAGAGAAGATATGCTAAAATGTGTGTGTTTTAGAGGAATGTCTAGTCAGGAATTTTGGAAAGGGTCAAGGGAAGAGTGAAAATTGATAGAAATGAAAAGAAACCTAGAATCCTAATGAAGAAACCTACTTCCTGAGATTAATTTCATCATCAAGTAGCATGATACCTTCATTAAGGAAGTTAAGCTAAAATTTCAATGGGAAATGACAAGTCTTCCCTTTCAATGGGTGGAAGGATAAAATGAATCAGGTTCCTTTCATTTTCCTGGCAGAGCAAATGATTTTAGCTTGGACATCAGGAAAAGTTGCTTACAGTTCTGCCTCACATGCATCTGGCTCAACTTCTGGTAATCCATCTCTAGGAAGCAAATACTCAAATACCAGTTTAGATAGGCTGGAGGGAAAGAAACACAAAATATGTTGATCCCTTGGAGACAAAAGAACACTTAAAGAAAAAACTGCTGTCAATGGTAGGAGAGCGTACCATACCAAGGGTTTCTTCGAAATAAATATTGTATACAGTTCTAAGAAACGACTGTCCTCCTCTCCATCGCTTCTCCACAACCTCAATCTTCTTCTCAATCCTGGCTCATTGCTAACATTTTTCATTGAGCAAATACTCCCATCTCTTTCGGGTTTATATCCATGAACTCTAAAGGTCAAGGATGATTCATTCCTTCTTCTATTCATCCTCTTTAATAAGATACATTTACATAGAACAGGGTATCTCTTTGACTGGAGAAATGACTTTTTGACTCAGCTTACCTGTATTTCTGGAAAATCAATGGATCTAAAGTTCCATTTCTAAAATTCCAGTTCTACTAGGTCATTATCTGCCCTTGGTGAGTCTGTTAACTTCTTCTGGGCTGAAATTTTCTCATCGTTCATGTTATGAGATACAAGTTGGTGCTGCCAACATCTCTTTCACTTCTAAATTTCTCTGAGGAGGTCCCCAATATTCCTTTCTTTTGGCATTCTTTTCCAACTCTTTCTTATAGTTCTAGGACTTGAGTGAATGCTTCTAGCTTTATCTGGTATTCCTGAGCAATTTGTCTGTGCTTATAATGCAGTGGCCATGACTTTGTGACTTTTATTTAACTTAATAGGAGCAGTTTTGTCTCCAAAGACTGATTAGCTGATAGAACTGCTAAATTCAGAGTCAACTAAGATATAATTTCTTATTTCAACATTTTATAAATGTAGAAACTAAGATGTAGTTAAAGAGAGAGTGTTTTTCCTTCAGAGTACTTAACATAATATGGAGTAATAGAATTATTCATGTGTCTCTAATATTTGCCTTCCCCATGATTCTCTCAGCACCTACAGGGCAATGCCATACAAAAATTCTTTAAACCGTTATCTCTGAACCCAGGTCTAGAAAGTGCTTGGCATATAACAAGCCCATAGTAAATATTTGTGGATATTACAATAAAAAATGGCCTCAAATTTAAACTTTGGTTATTGCCCACAAATGAAATTACACATGAAGAAACATATAAACTTATAGAATTGAGGGGGAAAATGTTTCCCATCAAAATTTAAAATTTGGCCTCATTTACTGACCACTCCTGCTGTAGTGACCAAATGAATAATTTTTTAAAACAGATTTGAGATAATTATTACAGCAATATTTTTCTATGAATGAGGAAAATTATTATTAAACGAAAATATTTTTTAGTTCTTTGAATTTTTTTACATCAGGAAAATAAAAAAAAAATTAAGGTGAGAGATTTATTTATAAATAAATCCTATTTTGAGAATGGATGGATGGATGGATGGATGGATGGATGGATGGGTTCAGTGACTTGGACTCACTCAGAGCTGGGCTTCATACTCCTAGTGCAGGTTCCGTACATCTGGATGGCATGTGCTAAGTCTCAGCACGCCACGTTTTCTCTCAACCCCGAGCCTGAGCGTGTAGAGCTCTCTGCGTGACTCACTTCTCCGCCCTTCTTAATTTGGCTAACTTCCCAGCCATTCTGCAGGTCTCAGCTGAGAGACAGCTTTCCCAGGAAATCCACCCTGATGGATTCTTCATTCTGGTTTATGTGCTTCATGAGGACAGGAATCTTTTCTGTTTTGTTCATCCCTATATCCCTTTCCAATTCTGACACATAGTGAACATGTGTAGCAAATGTTTTTGAATCATTGAATTATTTAATTCTCTGTGGCCTACACAACTGAACAGAGAGCTGACCATGTTAAGTATTTGTTGAATTGAACTGAAGTAGTCTATTTTGCAACTATATCCTTATCTGGGTTCTCCCCAATTTCTCTTAAGTTGGTGCCAATATGTGAAGTGAAAAGAGGAATAAGCAATCACAATAAATTAACCCTCCTTTCAGGCCAACTGTGCTATTCTGGATACAGTGACAAAAGTAGAGAAAAGGTTTCCAGGCCTGGTGGACTTAACAGGACTTTGGCTTCATGACTAGACAGCTGGCTTGCCATTCTCATCGCCTAGAACTTTCTCTTGCCTGTGCATGCTTTTCTTGTTATCTCTTGTGTGGATGCCTGAGGTCAATAAGATCAAAGTATACTGAAATGTGGCTTTGCCACTGTGACCCTATCATTGTTTAATGGGTCTTTGGTTCATCTTCAGTTGGTTTCTTCCCCAACTCACCAAAATAAACTCATATATTTAATCACTAATTAATTCAATGACTATGGATTGAGCACCTGCTATATGCTAACATTATTCTAACACTTGGTGCTACAATAATGGAACAAGATAGAAAAGAATTATAAACTGCAGGGAGTTTACATTTTAGTGCTTAGTTTAACTTTTAATAATTTGTAAAAAATATCTATGATTCGTTATTTCAGTTGATGTAGCAGATACCATTGGTGTCCTGTGCAATAGCCTTTACTGTCCCTGTTTCCATGTCTAACTGACTCCCACTTTTCAGGCTTTGGATAGATTTGAGCTATGGACTGGAGTTTGCCAATTGCTGGTAAAATGGAAAGTCATGGATTTTGGAGTTAATCAAACCTTGCCTGAAGCCCTTCTGTTATTTTTGCTATGTTTTATAGTATACATTTATATACATGGATTTGAAAATATTTATTTATTGTCCATCTTTTCCATAAGTATATAGGAGACAGAAGGGAAAGACCTTGATTTTCTTATTTACTCCGGTACCTCAATGCCTACAGCAGTATTGAAGGACTTAATAAATATATGCATGGTTGAGATTCCCAACTATGTTATTATTCTTATAAGGGGAGAGAGACCAAACGATTTCACCCATGCCACCACAGCACCTTGGTAGGAATTTTCACACAAAAAATACTGATTGAAGAATTAATACCATCTCCTCTAGGCTATTGCCATAGACAATTCTCAAAATCTCAACCATCTCCTATCCAGGTAAATGCTATTGGTGATGGTAGTAATTGGTA
Organism: Cabassous unicinctus; assembly: GCA_029593785.1. Classification (NCBI taxonomy): domain Eukaryota; kingdom Metazoa; phylum Chordata; class Mammalia; order Cingulata; family Chlamyphoridae; genus Cabassous; species Cabassous unicinctus. The sequence continues at coordinate 31,711 of JAQZBX010000712.1, read as the reverse complement.
GTCATTGTAAAGTGACTTGATAAGTAGATAGATAGATAGATAGATAGATAGATAGATAGATAGATAGGGATGGATGGATGGATGAATGGATGGATGGATGGATGGATGGATGGATGGATGAATGGATGGATGGATAAATACACAGATAGATACATAAATAGATGATAGATTGATATCTACATATATAGATCTATCTATTTATTTATATCTATCAATATGGCTAATTATAGTACTCACTCTTACCTTCTTTTCTGGAATAATTAACTCCTAGAGGACAGGAGCAATTTTGTGATTTCTGTCTTACACATAGTATCTTAAAAACATCTGAAATTCAATAAGTGCCTGTTCAAAATCATTTTATTGACAGAGTTGGCAATGGGTCAATAAACTGAACTAACTTAAAAATCAAAATATGAACCTGCCATAAGCCCAGTCTTTGATTTATGAGCACATTTAAACCTCCTACACCTCCTCCTAAGAAATGCATGTTAATAGTTATACCCGTGGAGAAATGAATCTCAGAGAAATTAAGCCACCTGTGATATGAGTAATTGGTGTGGAGCTGGTAATAAGACACTGGCCTTTCTCTCCAAAGCATGAGCTGTATTCAGAAGAACGTACTTAGCAATTACCAAGCTTCCCAAGAAGTGGGTTTCAAGGAAGAGCACTTGTAAAACGCATTTCTTATTCTTCTCTCTTGTTCCTCTCTTCACTCCAGGGATCTTTAGAACTCCTCACTTAGTACGAGACAGTCATTTCACTCTGCTTCTCAATGGACCTTTGATAGCTCAGACTTCAGATGAGAGACAGGCTTTGATAAACTTGCGTTATTTTTCAATGGGTGCACAAGCCCACCAGGAAACAAACTAGTTAAAATAAAGTATACTTGGCAAAGGAAAAAAGATCTGATGAAAAACTCTTTTGTAGAGGGAAACAAGGTCAATGATTTCTAATTACAATTCTTGGGTTACATAACACATTTCTAAATCTAGCTATTTGTCATGAGTTCTGTGGATGGAGTTAGAGTACTTAGGAGGATCTACTTACAACTTTAAAAAGAGAGGAAACTGAAACATATGGGTCTCCACTGTGATGCGTGTGTTAGAGTAAGATTCGGCTCACATGAAGTCATCCATATTTTCACATCCTATACCTTCATTAGAAACAAGCTGTTTCTGATCCAATCTCAGATCAAGTCCATTATTTGTATTCTAGATTCAATTGTTTTTACTATTCAAGCACATTTTAATTTTTTTAAAATTAAATATGTTGTAGGTTGACAGAAAAATCATGTAAAATATATATCACTCCCATACTACACCCCCATTATTAACACTTTGCATTAGTGTACATTTATTACAATTGATAAATGCATATTATAATTGTACTATTAACTATGAACTATAGTTTTTATTAAGTTTTATTTTCCTCATATACCACCCTATTATTAACACCTATCATTAGTGTTATCATTTGTTATAATTCATGAGAAAACATTTTTATAATTGTACTATTAACTATAGTCCATTGTTTACATTAAAGTTCACTGTGTTGTTTGGTACTATGTTTTATCTTTTAATTTTTATTCTAGTAACATATATATGACCTAAAATTTCCTATGTTAACCACATTCACATATATAATTCAGTGTTGTTAATTACACTCACAATGTTGTGCTACTATCACCACCATCCATTTCCAAAACTTTACAATCAACCTAAATGGAAATTTTGTACAAATTACGCATTAACTCCCCATTCCCTACCCCCAACTCAGTCCCTGGTAACCTATATTCTAGATTCCAACTCTATGAGTTTGCTTGTTCTAATTATTTCATATCAGTGAGATCATATAATATTTGTTTTTTGTGTTTGGCATGTTTCACTCAACATAATGAGTAATACGATTTGGCTCGCATGAAATCATCCACACTTTCACACTATATACCTTCATTAAGAGATGAGCAGTCCCTGATTCTGTCTCAGATGAAGCTCATTAATAGTATTCTGGATTTAATTGTTATTCCCATTCAAATACATTTTTTCTTCCCTCTGAAATAATCTCTTTTCTTCCTTCATCATGATTTTTCCTTCTTTACTGAATTATCAACATTTCCTTCTTGTTTGTTTGTTTTTCTTTTTATGTGTGTGTTTCCTTTTTATTATTATTATTTTTAAAGAAGCTTTAGATTACATAAATGCTACATCAGAAATATAGGGGATTCCCATATACCCCACTCCCATCCTTCCCACACTTTTCCCCATTCACAGCATTTTCTAATATGTTGAAACTTAAAAAGAAAAATGCTTCGGAGGCTCTCTTTGCCTCTTACAACTTCCTCCAGCCACTGTCCTATTTCTCTGCTTTGTCTTATAGTAAAGGTCTTCAACAAATTTATTTGCTGAATCTATTTTCTCACTTCTCATTCTCTTTAGCTTATTGCCATTCTCATTTGAAGCTGCTCTTGTAAAGGTCATTAAGAATTTCCATCTTGCCAAACCCAAAGGTCAGTTCTCTAGTTCTTTTTGTAACCAGTCTCTCAGCAGCATATGACATTCTTAATCAGTCTTTCTTTAAATATTCTTTGCTTGACTTCCAAGATACTACTCTCTCTTCCTCCTCTTCCTCCTTCAGTGACTACCTCTCCATCTCCTTTGTTTGATTTCCCGACTCTTCTCTCCTTGAAACACTAGAGCCATCATGGCTCTGTGGCCAGACTTTCTTCCTTGGTAATCTCATCCAAGAGAGTTTAATAGACCTACTGTGTGTCAATGGTTTGAGTCTGACCTTTTCCTTGGGCTACAAGCTCAAAATTTTCTTTGACCTCTAATAAGCATGTCCAACTTACCATGTCCAAAATAAAGCATTTGAACCTCGCATTTCAAAGTTTCTCCTCCTCTGAGCTTCCTCATCTTGGTAAATACCAACATCATTCTCTCAGTTCCTCTTATCTATCTTTCGTATTCTACTATTAATCTATGTTCAAGCCCCTTTGGTTCAAACTTCAAAGTACAGCCTAGCTCTGACCTCTCTTCACCAACCTCTTTTGTTACCACCCTAGTCTGAACTTCTATTACATCTTACTCGTGCAGTTTCAATAACTGTCCAACTGGTCTCCCTGGTTTCCCTCCTCATGACTGACACACCCACAGTCATTCTTCAAAGTAACCAGAGGGAGGTGGATGTGGCTCAAGCCCTTGGGTGCCTGCCTGCCACATGGGAGGTCCTGGTTCGGTTCCCAGTGCCTCCTGAAGAAGACGAGCAAGACAGTGGGCTGATGCGACAAGATGACGATGCAATAAAATGATGATATGGTGGGACACAGCAAGTTGAGAGTGGAGGTAGCTCGGGTGATTGAGTGCCTCCTTCCTACATGGGAGGTCCTGGGTTCAGTTCCCAGAGTCTCCTAAAAAGAAAAAGAAATGAAGATGAGCGGACAGCAAGCACAAAACAACAGGGGGAGAAATAGAAAAATAAAATAAATCTTAAAAAAAAAAAGCTAACCAGAATAACTTTTAGAAAAGTAAATTACATCTTGTCACTCCTTTGCCCTAAATGCTCCAACAGCTTTTCATTATCTTTAGAAAAAACATCCAAACTCCTTACCATTTTCAACCAGTCCTTATGTTTTGGGCCTTTGCTTGCACCTAGCCTCATCTTCTATGACTCTCTTCCTCTCTCACTCTTCTTCAATCATCCTGGTTCTTCCAATATGTCAAGATTATTCCAATATAGAATCTTTCCATCTCATCTTCCTTCTGTGAATTCTCATCGCACCGATCTTCATGGCGCTCAGTCCCTTACCTCATTCATAGATTCCTCTTCTTGAAAAATTTTTCACAGTCCTTTTTAAAACGGTTTCCTCCAATACCACTTCACTGTAACTCTCTCTCAATGCTTTACCCTCGTTTATTTTCCTTCATAGCACTTACCTCCATCTTAAAATCCATGGGATATTTATTTGCTTGCTTTTTGAAAATCTATCTGTCCTACCAGGAGGTAAAATTTATAAGAAAAGGCATGTTGTCCTTGTTTGCACATCTGCTTTTTCCATGTACACAGGACCTGATATAACTGTCTTTACAGCTACTTCCCTGGTGCCTAGAACAGGGTCTGGCATACAATAGGCACTCAATAAAATTAGTTGAATTAACAAATTTCTTTGCATTAAGCCTTTATGTTTGCACATCACGTTGGAATTTTGTAAGTTGCTTCATGTAATTGTTGTAAGTTGGTAATAGTTAACAGTTATTACTCGTTTACTGTTTATCAGCATGATGTGATATGTGGGGGAGACTGTTTTTTTCCTGAAATTAGTGACATTCACCCTGGCTAAAGAAACAGGAATGAATCTTGGCACTGTGAGTGTGATGTGTTACTTCCTCTACCTGGTGTGGCTGATGAGAATGAAGAGGTTGAAGGAGGGAAGGCTAACCATGTGCTTGGCACAGGAAAGCCTCTGGACCATGCTTGGCTGGCCCTGCCTTACAGGCTCTGTCTGTGTACAGTGGAGGAGCTGAGTGATGGACACACCTGCTCTGCTGACCCTGCGCCCTTGGCCTCCAGCCTGGGTTGCCTGGTACCTGGCCTCAGGCAGCCGGCCGCCTCTGATGTGCTCTGCCTGCACTGGCAGGAAACAGGCAGATGCTTTCCAGCGCCTGTCCTGGTAAACAGGGTTGGCTGGGAATGTATCCCCAGTTCTCCACAGATAATTTGGCAGGAAGCATGGATGGCAGCACAAAAGATGTTTCAGGCTCTTTTGTTTTAACCTGTCTCCTAAGTGGACAAGTGCTCCCCCATGTTTTACTTTATTAATCTTATTTTAAACCTCCCTTCAACCCTATGTATCAGCTCTGAGTATTTCTAATTAGCAGTTGAAAGAAATAGTGACATGTTCAAGGTCATGTAGTAAGTGGCGTAGTACAAACGACAAAATTCAACCCTTCATGTATCACCCCGGCCTCATTCCTCCCTCCTGCAGCACACACACATATACCTGCTCACACTACTTACATACTTTATTATAGCCATGACAATTTTTAAGGTGCTCTGCCTCACCTCTGGATCTTCCCAGGAATTCTTCCTCCCTTGGGAAACTAACTCTTCTCTTAAATGTTACTTTCTCTGGCACCTTCTTTGATCTACAGAATTTCTAAATTCTCATAGAACCTTGCATTTCTATTCTTTTGTTGCAAAAGATAGAAACCTAACTCCAGCTAGTTTAAGAGAAAAGTTCCAGGAGCTCCAGGGGTAAGTAAGTTCCTTTTCCCTCTCTTTACCTCTGTGCTTTGTTTCTGTTATCGGATGGGCGTCTCGGTGTGGAAGGAATGAGGGTAACTGCCCGCCCCAGGTCTTCCTTGACTCTCCAATTTATAATCCTACAGGATTCTTGTTAGATTTTGGGGAAAAGCAAAATACAACACTTGAGTCATGTGCTTATCACTTCTTCAAGCAGGGATGAGATCAGATCCATCCAAATTTCAGGAAATGGTGAGGGTTACTATCTTTAAAAAATTCTTTAAAAAATGCTGGGCAACAGGTATGTACGATAAACAGTCATTACATTTTTTGGACTATGATTTTGTTGCTGTCATGCCTGTCTTCCTAATGCGTCCCTTGGTAGTTCTGTGACAGAAAGGACTTTGCCAGTCTTGCTCACCCTTATACACCCAGAACCTAGCGCTCTGCCAGACACACATTAGAAACGTAATAAATACTTAACAGTGAATTAGTTAAACCAATTCTGACTTTGCACAGTTTCCTTTTTCTTATTATAAAACCTGTAGGCTGAAGTTATAAGAACTGGGTCCCTCAACCTGTTGTGATCTTGTTGCCAACAACACCAATTTCCCAGCTTGCTTTAACAATCCTGTTGCCTACCATTAGCTCCAGTTGTTGACCCTTGTTTCCATTTCCTAATGCTGATTCTGAGCAATGCCTGCCTGTCCAACAGAACTTCCTCAGATTGCCTGTTTCTAATAGCTGCAGCCAGTTACCTCCTTTGGGCCAGAGTGTCTGCTCTAGTCTCTTGTATTAGGACTGAAGACCAAAAAGCTACAGCGCAACAATAATACAACTGAATATCTAGCATTCTTGTGTTCTTTTTATTTTACAGAGCAGCGTTCTGTCACCAATCACATTTAATATTTATCGTGAATACAAAATTTTCATTACCATTTTATAGATGGGGGACCTGAGGCTGGTCTACCTTATTATCAACTCAGTCCACACCTGGACAGGTAAGTCTACCTCTAGGCTAAACCAGCCCGTGATATTTCTAAAGTGGAAAGATTTGGACAAGACTTTAATGATTATAGGAAAATGTCACATCATTTATTACAGCCATCTGGTAAACATTATTACCCATTTATTTAAGACAATAAAATTGAAAAATGCAGAGATGATAAGTGATTTGCCCAAGGGATAGGCCAGACTTCAACTTTGACTTTGATGTCAGTTTGCCAAGCAGAGTTTCTAAGGCCTGACGTGCATGCCCTCTGGGCCTGGATCCAACACACTTCAACAAGCAGCCTCCCAATTCCGGTTTCATGCCCTTCCTGTTCAGAGGCGTGCTCTGATGACATGGAGGTTACCTCAGATGTAGATGAAGAGTGACTGAAACATTCTCCAGCTATCTCGAGTTGACTTAGTCAGTGGCTCACTGAAAATGAAACGTGGCTTGTTAGGTGAGTCAGGAGAGACGGTGTGTGCCAACAGGCCTCGGGTTGACATGGTTTTCCCCACAGGCTGACTCACGGATCATAGACCCGTAGGCACTTGGTCATCCATGAGCTCTGCTGGCAGAACGCAGGCAAGAACCCTGGAGCTGCCTCATGGTAAGCCACAGAAATAGGCTTCTCGGTATGAGCCCGTTTCTAGGAACAGAATAAGGACGAGGCAAGGCATCCACCAGAGCCCACCCTCATTACTGAAAACCCAGGAAGTGTAAGCTTACATTTATTAAGTGACAGAGCTGGGATTCGGACCCAGAACTTTCCAGCTCCATAATCTCTGCTCTTGCCCACATGCAAAACACATGAGCCTGAGAATTTGGGAGAAGTGGAAACTACACATAAAACCCAGGCTGCTTCATTTGTTAAATATTCCTTATTTCAGCTAAAACACTTTTCTTAGTCACCCATATCGTATCTGTTTGGTGGGGTGAACAGGGCTGCTATTGTTCCTTTAAGCAGCATTAGGGTATTTGTAGATATTATTCCCCAGAGTTAGAACAATGTGAGCTATTTTTGCAAAAAGTTTCTAGCTGACCCTGCAGGCAGCAGTTTCCTGACTCTCAAAACCAAAGGGCCTGAGCCGGTCAGGCCAACCCCAGGTGGCCCTGCCATAGGCAGATGCCTGCCTCCTTGGATTCATATCTTTCCAAGCAGAAACTGTAAAAAAGTGCAGCTGCCAAGGACTAAGGAAGAGGAAGAAAAAGTCTTTCTTTGATGCTCAGTGTGTTTTCCACAAAGCATTGGTCATTCAGTCCGAGAGAGCGTGTTGCTTCCTCCACGCCCACGGAAGAGCGTGACTGGAGTAGGGGGAGCTGCCTGACTTTTCCAGGGCTGCTGAAACAAAGTCACACGGGCTGGTTGGCTTCAACAACAGAAACCTATTGCCTCACTGTTCTGGAGCCTGGAGGTCTGAAATCAAGGTAGCAGGGTCATGCTTCCTCAAAAACTGGAGAATCCATTCCACGCCCCTCGCCTGCCGTCTGCTGGGTGGCCCGAGATCCATGGCGCTCCTTGGCTTATGGCAGCAAGATTGAATCTCTGTCTCTGTCACTTGGCTGTCTTTCTGCCTCTGTCTGTCTCTGTCCAAATCTCCTCTCCTTATAAGGACACCAGTCATATGCCTTCAAAAGAACACTGATGCACGTGTGAAAAAATAAAATAAAATAGAAATAAAAGTAAATAAATAAAATAAGTCTTAAAAACAAACAACAGATTTTGGGAGCGGAGGTGCCTCAAGCCATTAGACGCCTCCCTCCCACTTGGGAGGTCCCAGGTTCGGTTCCCGGGAAATAAATAAGTAAAATGAATCTTAAAATAAGGACACCAGTCCTATTAGAATAGGGCCCAGCCTAATCCAGTTTGGCTTATCTTAAGTAATAACATTTGCAAAAGTCATATTTACAAATAAATTCACATTCACAGACCAGGGGTTAGGGTTTGAACAAGCTTTGTGGGGACACATGTATTCAACCCACAATAGGAAGTATACAAAAGGTTTTGAGAAAGGGGTCTGCCTTTTGTTTTCAGGAGAGACAGGGCTGGTTATGGAAAGCAGAGTGGGGCCTGGAGTAAAGCACAGAGTTGTGCTGAGTCTGCTTCTGCCATGGACAGTCTTTCTGAGCTTTAGATTTCGGATCTTGACATAGGGACACAAAAACAAAGCTCACTGGGATGAATAAAGAGAAAAATGAAGTGGACTTAGCTTGGGTAAAGAAAACTCAGGGCCCGTTGGGAAGGCAAGACTGACACCAGGAAATGACAACTTAAGATGATATTTAACTTGGCACTGAGCTCTGAGGCATAAACCTTTGCACTTAGAGGAAGATAGAGGCGACAGGCAGGCTCAAAACCAATAAAGAAATCAAGGAAAGCTTCATGACAGAGGTGGGACTTGAGGTGGGTGAGAAGGAAACAGCTATATTTTGAGCAATTTGTGTCAAACAAATGTCTATAATATATAAAATCAGTAAGTTGTATAGCCTTCATAAAACATGTGTGCTGAATTTTGCTATACTTATACTTAAAACAGGTTCAGAGATACAGTCTAGGTTTCTTAAAGTGCAGGACACAGAATCTTTTCAATAGAATTCCTTGGGATGCTTTGCAACAGATGTTGAACCTCTCTCCAGACTTATTGAATCCGAACCTCCAGGGATGAAACCAAAAATCTGAATTTTCATAAATTCCCCGAGTGATTTTTATATACAGTACAGTTAGTTACCACTGTTTGACTAATAGCACGTTGGGTTTAACTCAGTAGTTTGAAGTACACTAATGCCTTCATCCCATCTCCCAAGATTATGATTTAATAGTTTGGGGGGTAGCAGAGCATGGTGGGCTTGGGGATTTTTAAAGACTCTACAGGATGTTCTAATATCTGGTTCAGGTTGAGACCCACTGGCCTAAGGCCAGCTTATATTTTTGATAGCTATGATTCCAGACCAGGTAGGGTTGCCAGATAAAATACAGGACACCCAGTTACATTTGAATTTCAGACAAACAATAAATAATTACTTTTTACTATATGTATGTTGAAATTATTTCAAAGGATACACTCCTACTAAAATATATTTGGTGAATTTGGCAACCGTATCCTAATCCCTGTTATCTCTAACTACTTCTCCACAGCTCATGGCCATTTAACTATGCTGTGATGTGTCACTTTCTTATCCTTAAGGGACAGGTGAAATTTGGACAGGGCAAACCCATTATTAAGAACATCACCTACCCAGAAAAGTAATTTAATATAGATATATAAGTCCTGTTGGAAACATGTAAAGTGATAATCCCTTATTTCCTGTATTAGTTGTCTATTACTGCATTAAAAATATTACCGCAAACTTAGTTGCCTAAAACAACACGCATTTATTATTATTCAGTTCTGTGGGTCAGAAGTCCAACTGGGTCTCACAGGGTTAAAATCAAGGTATTGGTAGGGCTGGGTTTCTTTCTTAAGTCATAGGAGAGGATTTGTTTCCTTGCCCTTTCTAGCTTCTAAGTGTTCCTGGGCACGTGCCCCGTTCCCCCATCTTCAAAATCAGGAAGGTTGTCTCTTATCATTTTTCCATGGTCGCATCTTCCTCTAACCACAGCTGGGAAAGGTGCTGTTTTTAAGGACCCAGGTGTTAATTCATTTATTCCAGTGTAATCTCCCTATCCTGAGGTCCGTAACTTAGCCATATCAATATGCTACCTTTTGCCATGTGGGTAAATTCATAGGTTCCAGAAATTAGGACATGTACATATTTGGTGGGTGGGGAGCATTCTGCCTACCATGCCTCATAGTTTATTTATTTTGTGAGTTAGATTAAAAACATTGATTCTATCAAAGCAATGCAATTGTACACAATTTAATATAAGTATCTTTTATAACAAGCTATATTATTCTTAAAAGCTACAGCTAAACTTAAAAATTGAATCAGTGGGGGAAAAAGGCATAAAGTGAAAACTGAAAACAGATGACTATTTATGTTAGTTATAGTATATAAGTATATACTATATATATAGTATATATAGTATATAGTGCTTACTTGTGCCTAGCATAATTCTAAGCATTTCACAGACATTAATTCATTTAATCTTCATGTAACAGCACAATAATCTAAGTGCTAGTGTTATTATTCTCATTTTACTGATAAGGATAATGAGGTTCACCGTGGTTTATAACTTACCCACATTCACCCAATTAGAAAATGGTGGGGCTGAGACCGAAAGTTCAATCTGAAAATAAATGTCTTGAGTTCCAAAAGAACATTTCAAACATTCTGCTCTCCTTTGAATGCTTTTCATACTCACCACCTACAGTAACCAAATTGAATAGCACTCAATGAATACTCACTGCAGAATAACATTTAGCATTTTCTACAACGTTCAGTTTGAAAGATATGAACTCAAGTAAACTGTCATCACCAGTAACATTTCTTTCACATGTTTAATAAGGGAAGTGTGGAGCTCATAGTTTGAAATAAACCTTTAATTTAGTTTCGGGATTAGGTTTAGGATATCAGACTTCATCAGGTGGGACATAGTGAGTATAACTAAAGATAAGGGCAGGGTCATGAGGGGCTCAGCCTCAGACAGGGCTCAGGCTTTGAGGCCCCAGTGATTGTGTGCTCAATAAAAAGTCTTAGCAGGTGTGAGAGTCCTGTGGCTCAGAAGGACCAACCTTGTTTAGAAAGAGAATGAAGCCAAAACCCAACATTATGCAATCTTTGGTCTTTAGAACAGCCCACCAGAGCTTCTGTAAAAGATTTCCCCTTCCTGTAGTAACTTCTTTAGAGTGCAATATCAATCTTCAGGGCCTATTTATGTTTCTACTTATTGCACTGTGTGCCTTTAGGCAAGTCATCAAAATTCCCTTTTGGAACAGGTGTTCCAAATCAAATACATAATCTCCAATGCCATTCTTGTTGGAAAGAAACTGATGGGGAAAAAAATGAAAGCAATATAACAAGCATCACTGGATCAATGTCTCCCCTCAAATCTTCCACGTCATCATGGATGCACCTGGAAACCACCCAGGTGAAGAAAACCCAATAAGTCTTGTAATTAAAATTGAGGCATTCCCTGGCTTTCTGCTTGACTGCTCATTTTCTGACTGTTTGGGGTGCATTCCCTTTGTTCCTCTAGATCCACTCCCCACCATTCTCCATTCTGCCAGGTGTCCTAGGAGGCTGTCCCATATTGACTGCCTCAAATGGGCTCTTTTATCATCTGGCTTCCTATTGGATCTTGTCCTTGGGAAGAGCCCTGGCTGGAGATGCATGTTTGAGGGGTCTCAAAGCCAAGATGGTATACGAAGCCATCCATGCATCTAGGTGTTACATCCTTGAGAGCAAGTGCAGAGGAGGAAAGTCTGAGGTCTGAAGCTGGTATAGAGACCTTGAGGATCCAGAGGAACAAGCAAAGTCAGCTGAGAAAATGCCCGGAACGAAATCAGGAGAGTGCGGTGTCCCGCAAATCGGGTGAAGAAATGTGACCTTGAGCATAAGGGCATCTAATGAGTTGAGTGCTGGTAGCTCAAGCCAGGTGGGTGAGAAATGAACATTAAATTAGCAATTTGGAGGACCTGGGTGACTTGAATCTGTGGAGCTGTGGGGGAACAAAAATGACTGGTTTGCATTCAGGAGAGAATAGGAGGAAAAGTTTGGAGAGAGGGTGTGGAGACCACTTTTTGAAGATTTAATTACTAAGGGGGGCAGAGAAACAGGGTAGTAAGTGGAGGTTAAGATGTAGAATCAAGTGAAGATTTTCCTTTTCAAATGGAAAAGAAATACATCATAGATAGGACTATGCTGAGCCAGAATAAAGGGAAAACTGACGATGCAGGAAAGAGAAGGGACAACCACTGGTTATGTTCTTGAGTAGTGAAAATGAGGAGACATTAACACTGGACCGGAGAGCACATGGTGCATTGAACCTGATCCAGGGAAAATCAGAGTTGAATTATTAAGAGCCCTCTCAGCAGATTAATGTAGGTCAATGATAAAAGATGATTCACATCCACTTTTGATGTATAGACAGCTATTCAGGAATATTTTTGCTGAGTAAAAAGATGCATGCCTTCATTTGCCTAAGAGGATTCAAGTGAAATATGCAGATGAATGACTCAATAGTATAAGGGAAACTCTTGGGCTAGGAAACTTTGTACCCCATTGAAGGGGATCATCAAATTAGGAAACTCCTTTTACATTTTGAGCTGCAATCTGCTTTGTATCTTCTGCCTACTGAGCCCAGTTCCTTTATCGGCCTCATGGCAGCACTTTCAATGTTTTATGAGAACTTTTGTGCTCTCCCCAAGGTTTGTCTGCTTCAGGTTAACAATCCTCCTTTTTTTTTTTTCTTTTAATATTCTCTTTTACTATCATTTCCAGACCTTCTACAATGCTGACCATTCTCTTTTGGCCATGTGTCTGCTTGTCAGCATTGCTCTTGGTGTGTGATCCTTGGAAGTGACAATCAGACTAGGTTTGAGAGGACATACTTGCATTAAGCACGGCTCCTCCTGCCTTTCTTTCCCCTGAGCACCTGATTTCTGTTAATGTGGCCTAATGTTGCATTAGTTCCCTGCCCAGCCATTTAAGGCTGAAAGCTTGTATCACTCATCTCAGAGCCATAGCCATATATTGAGACAATAGTATCCTAAGGCCTTGACCTGCATTATCTCATCTAAATCTCCTAATCATCCTGTGTAGTGTGTATAGGTAATACCATTTTTAAAAAGAGGAAGCTGAGACCAAGTACGGAACACTGAAGTGCCCAGATCTTCAACCTGGTAACGGCCCAAATCTGTCCAGAAACCTTGCTTTTGCATTGTCCCAGGTTAACGCCAAGCCTAGTGATTGCAGTGCAGATGTGGACCAGGCAGGAAGAGTTACAAATTGTATCCGTGGAAGAGATGGGGACAAGACTTAATTCGACTTTCCAGGATTACTGTTATTTCACAAGTACTCTAGGGGAGGAAGGCACCATATCTCACTGGTGGATGCTGCATTCTCTGCACAGTGGTGTGAGAACTGAAATCAGCCAGGAAGTAGCCTCCCTTGAGGACGGCCCCTGGTTAGTAAGTTAGTTAGTTAGTCAGCGCTTTCCTCTCACTGCCCAGAGACAACACCCTGGTGCTGGTGCCGATGAGCCGCCTTCCTTCCTGAGGGTGTGCATGGGAAACGTAACTCCACTGCTCCCAGTCGCCACACATGGGAACTGCTTTGGCCTTGGCTATCTGTTGAAAGTCACACCTTAAAATGACATTTTCAGGATGGGGTTCCCTAATTGGTTAGTAAACTTGGCAGTACTGTAGCCAGAATATGAGGGGAAAAAATAGAGTAGTTCAAGCAGGTGCTCATAAAGAAGCCCAAATAGAAATAATGGGTTAATGGGGAAAAGTGGGGGAGGGGGAGCAGGTGGGGTATATATTTTTGGTGTATCATTTATATAATCTAAAGCTTCTTTAAAAATAAAAATTAAAAAACACAGTAAAAATTATCAAAAAAAAATAATGGGGGTGGTGGCGGGACGGCATGGGGTTCAATAGAGCCATGTTGAGGTGAGAATACTGTGATTTAGCCTGAAAACACATCATTACACATTTTAAACTTCAAAACTAATAATTAATCCTATACCCAACAGACATCCTGGTATTCATTCTATACCCAACCCCTCTCTGCCCCCATCCCATCACTGGAAACTCTCTAAATTCTCCCATTCTTTATCCATCCTGTGATCCTCACCAAGGCAGCAATGAAGCTCAGAGCAACCTTATAAAAACTAAGTCAAATTATCCTTTTCATCAAAATGGTCTTGTCAAAATGATGGCAGTGCAGCACCCTGCTCTGAGAGAGGGGAGCAGCTCAGTGCAGAGGTGTGGGTCAGAGCCTTTGCAATGGATTTGAGGTGCTCATTGGGGAAGGCTGTAGACCAGTCTCAGGGCACAGATCCCCCAAAGGCCCGGGGTACAAAAGTTGCGCTTCTCAGGGATAGGTGTTATTGGGCCTACACTGTGCTCAGGCACAGCAAAAGGGGAGGCAGGAAATTAATGTTTATTGAGCCCCAAGTCTTTGCTGGATAATTTCCTCATTACATCACATCTTCTGTTCTATTTAATCTTCACACTGAACAGAGAGGGGCTCGTCCCATTTATACATAAGTAAACTCAGACTGAATAGTAAGTAACTCACCGAGAGTCCCAGGGACTATAAATGACAGCCCTGCTAAGCCCGTCTGCCTACAGGGCCTGGGCCTTTTGCAGTGTGCCACTGGCAAGAGAAGGCCTGTGCTGTGTCTCAGGCTCTGCTGAGTCCAGGTCTAAACAGGGAGCAGCGGGGGGACAGGTGTTAAGTACCAGGAATTTGCACATTTCCAGCACCTCTCTCAGTGTTCTCCCTCCCTCTCCACTGTCCAAGCAGCCCTGCTGCATGCCAATCGTTCCTTGACAAGCCCCTGTGCTGGCTCAACCCAGTGTCTTAGCTCATAGAAATGCCCTTCCACTTTCCACAGTCACAGTGACCTTGTACTTCAAGGCCTAGCTCCCAAGCCACCTGCCTCTTGAGTCCTTCCTAGATCTTGCAAGATAGACCTAGTCTCGACCTCATCTCACCCATAGTCTCGACCTCATCTCCTGCCTGTGACCACAGCAATCACATAGACACAGATCTGCCTCTATCTCTCGGTTTTGGGGAAGCCTGGAGCAATGGTGAAACCAGCTTCTTGGCTGGACCAGGGTGTTATCAGGGTTATGTCACTTCCCACATAAACTGCCTAAGTCACTTGCCCTTGCTGTGCCTCGGTTTCCTCATCCATAAAATGAAGGTGGTTGGCAGAGTTGGTATAATGCATACCAAGTACACTGGGAGGAAAGAGAGCAGATGTAATTTACGTAGAGTATGAGCCTTTTTGCCCATCTTGCCTTGGGCTCCCTCATGCGCTTTCACCTGTTCCCAGATCAGGGGACCTTCGCTGCACTCCCATGTGCCCCCTTGCAGTTATCCCAGTGCCCAGCTCACAAGGCTTTACATCTTTCAGCTGAACCGAGCAAAACATGCCCCCAAAAGTTTTGCATCTGAGGCAGACTGACTCTGTTGTTGAGCTATGGTCATGGGTAATCCAGGTTACATGCAAACCAGAGTTCCCTGGAGCAATGGTGCAGCTAGGAAGCTTCCACAGTGACTAGGGAATCTTCCAGGGGCTTCTACAGTGATAAGGGACTCTTCCGGGGGCTTTCACAGTGACTAGGGAATCTTCCACCAGGGAAGCTCCAGCCTATGGTGGAGCTTCTGCATGAGACTTGGTCGGGCTGGGAAACCCATTGTCCCATGGAGCTGTAGGAAGAAGGAAGTGCCAGAGACCAGGAGACCCCAGTCCTACAAACACAATGAAACTGATGGAGGCAGGTGAGTCATAGGATGTGTTCCAAGGTGGCTTCCAGGGGAGGCACTAAGTGTGGTGGGGACAGTGAGAAGCAGAACTTGAGAATCAAATCCCTACCTTAGCTCTGCCATCAATGGGAAAGCAGCTCCAGGTACTTTACCTTAGAAGCCTGCATTTCCCCATCTTTAAAATGAGCCAATGATAATACCTGCCAAACAGAATTATATGAACTAAATAAGATAATGCATACAAAACCTTTGTCATGGTGCTTGGCACATTCTACATGCTTAATAAATGAGATTCATTATTATTATTGACAATAATAAAATCATTATTCTTATTACTAAATTAATACATTCTTGTTATTTAATAGAGTAGGAATGGAGAATTTACTTTCTCCCCATCATACTGAATTTATGTTTTTACCATTATGATCCATATAGCAGCTTAATATTATTTACGAATTCCAAAAAAAAGATATTATGTTTGTAAACTGGTCTGGTCCTCTGGGCATGATACCTTTTGATTGTATTAGATTCAGCTGACATGCATTTGATGAAATTATGTTAAGATTAGGGCTTTGATTTGATCATGTCATTAGGGCGACTCAGTTTGAGTCCCTGCCCCCCGCTGTGGGCTATATAAATGGACACTAATCAAAGAGACACCCAGAAGCAATACACAGAGGAATAGAGAGAGCTCCACAGAAACGGAAGAGGATATTGTGGTCCAGGGAGATGAGCCATTCGCCTGATAGTTTGCAGCTGAAGAGAACAGAGCAGCTGAGCCCTGTGCCAGCCTACAGCTGAGATCAGAAGAAGCTGGGCCTACGAAACCTTAAAAGGAAAGAGGAAGGCTGAACTCTTACAGACATCACCCGCCATCTTGCGCCAAAACATGGCAAAAGACTTTGGGTGAGAAAATACCTCTTATGATACCTTAAGTTGGACTGTTTAGGGCCCTGTAACTGTAAGCTTTTATTTTGAATAAATATGCTATAAAAACCAACAGATTTCTGGTACTTTGCATCAGCACCTCTTTGGCTGATACAGTCCGTGATCTTCATGACTCTGTTAAGAAGTAGTTGCCTTCAGGAGTGGGGCCCAGAGCATCTCATAGAATTGTGGAGTTCAGAGTCACTTAGACATCAATGATACAAATGCAATTATTCTACAAATGAGGGACTGAGGTCCCAGGAAGGGAACTGGCCTTTTAAAGCTTACTCAGTGCCTCATTAGTAGAGCTGGGATTAAATCCCTGGCATCTTGATTCCTAGATTGGTACTTACCTTTGTGTTCTTTCTTTCCCAAGCAAGGCACTGTTCTCTCTGCCTTTTCAGAAACTGTGTGAGGTAAAAGTAGGTTCTAGTCTGGAATTCTGCCCTTGTCACTTACAAACCGTGTGAGCATGAGTAAGTCGTTCCATCTCCTTGTGTCTCAATTTTCTCCTTTGCAAAATGGAAATAAGAATAGGACTCACTTTTGAGGATCATGAGGACCAAATGAGGCAGCAGAGTGTCTGGCTGTTTGGCAAGTGTTCTTTGCCAATTCCACTTGAATCAGCCTAAACCACATTTTGTTGCTCTGAAGCAGGTGGAGGGAGAGAGGGAAAAAAAAAAGTTGAGAGTGTATACATGGAATCTAAGCTAAGGAAGGTGAGTGTTAGGAAGTGAGGTGAGGAAGTTGTAAGTTGTAAATAACGAGGACATAGTCAAACCTTCTGCATTGTAATTATCTGCTTCCGCATCTGCATTTCCACTCTAAGCCACACTGAAGGGAAAAGATTGGTTCTTAGTCACCTTTCTGGACCTTTCTATCCCTAAGGTTCAATGTCGTGCTGGTATACAGTCAGCACTGAATGAACAAGCCCTGGAATAAACCTATACATGAATTTTTCCAGCCTCTTTCTTTGGTGTTAAAGTTGTTCACATCCTCTCCTGACTACAAATGTGTGTCTCAGGAAAGTGAAAGCATTCAGAGCCCACAGGCACTTCAGTTCCCAGGATGCAGGGGTGTGCTGGAGCCAGCCTCAGGCACATCGCTGTGCAATCTCAAGACTAGACATGGTGGGAGTCTTTACGCCAGCAGATGCTACCAATCAAGACTTCTTATCCCTCTGGTTATTAAACATTTACCAGCTGTTTTAGTTTTCCTGCCTGCTGAAAGGAGATACCATGAAATTTGTTGGCTTAACAATGGGAATTTATTAGCTTACAGTTTTGAGGCTGAGAAAAATATCTAAATTAAGGCATCATCAAGGTGATGATGCTTTTTCCCTGAAAACTGGCTGCTGGTGATCTTTGGTTCCTCTGCCACAAGGCAAAGCACATGCCCATGTCGGCTGGTCTCTCCCTTCTCTTTCAGATTTTGTTGCTGTCAGCTTCTTGCTTCGATGGCTTTCTTTTTTCTTTCTATATATATTCATCCTGTTTATAAAAGACTCTAGTAAGAGGATTAAGACCCATCCTAAATGAGGTGGGTCACACCTTAACTGAAGTAGTCTCATCAAAAAGTCCTAATTACAATGGGTCAACACCCACAGGAATGGGTTAAATTTAAGAACATGGTTTTCTAGGGTACATACAGTTTCAAACCACCAAACCAGCACTTCACTGAGATGGGAAATGCACCCAAGAGCTCTCATCTCATCCCAAAGCAGGCACCATCTCTCCCAAAAACGCCTTCAGTCTCCACTGGCATTTTTCTCTGAATCTTTCATTCTGTGTTCCAAGTATAGCAGGGAGCCACGTAAAATGACAGCTTCCCACCAAACTGAGAGGGATACGTCAGACCAAAGAAAGACTCAGACAGGTCCAGCCTGGCTAGTAAATGAGCATTTATTAGGGGGCTTCCATGGGGAAGCTCTTCACTGGTAGTAGATCAGACCCTGGAGGTAGCCTAGAGCACTTGTCCTCTGTGGCAGGTGGAGAGCCTTGGTGCTTCCGATGCTCGAGTCTACACTTGTCACAAAGAAAGAGGGGTCATGTATGCTGCATGTCTACGGGGGCCTGGGGAGCACATGTGAGGGGGGAGCTTGATTAAAAAGTGCAGGACTCAGGACAGATAATCCAGGAACAAACATTCACAGTGTTTCCCTGCAGGACAGAAGTTACACTGTCACAGTAACTACTATGTAAAATGAGCATTTACAATGTTTGGCAGTAGGGCTGGAGTCACCTCTTTGCAGTAATTATGTAAGGGATCTATTGATATGAAGGTGGTCAAGCAGTTCACAGACCAGGTAATCCTCAGTGATTCTGGGAGAGAAATCTAAACATAGAAGATTTACTTATCAGTCACGAGCTTACAAACAGTTATTTCTCAAGGCTTGCTGTGAAACTATTAAGAAATGAAATACTGCTGTGACTAGAAGGAGAAAGAACTGGAAGGGTTGTGGGAAAATGCAAAGCCGTATATGCTACGCTCTGCCTCCTAGATTTTACTTGGTTTCTAACCCTCTGCAAGCTAATTGCGATAAATGGCTTCTCTGGGTTGTCAGACTGTGTGGCATTAGTTTTCACTTCAAGAAGGTGCTTGCTGGATTGCTTTTCCCAATAGCTGCTAGAAAGGAATTCTCAGCTCTGAGCCTGCATTGAAGGGCCCAGACATCTGTTGTTTGGTTTGGGGAATCATATACGCAGGTCACTTGGAACTTAGAGAGAACTTTGTGGTTAAAAGCATTTTTTAGTCAAGATCTTTTTCCAGATATATCACTAGTTGGCACTTGGTAATAATTTCCCTCCCAGCCCCCGAATCTCAGCAGAGTTGCAACACCTACTCTCCAGTTCAGTGGAATCACCCAGGACAACTAACAAAAGGATAATGATGGGCAATGCCAGTTCCAAAAAAACAAAGAGCGTCTACAACTGCAAGCAGGAGAGTTCCATCCATCTGCCCCATGGAATCTAAATCTCCTCTCAATCAGAAACAGAGTAGGCATCACCATCTTAAAATCCTCAAGACTGAGGAATGAGCAAACATAAGGGGCAATGCAACTATGGACTAAAGTATATTCATTATTATTCTAGTAATGGAAGAACTTGTAACATTGATATGAAGGCAGTGGTCACCAGAGGTTCTGAGGGGAGGCAGAGGGAAGAATAGGTTTAACATGGAGACATTTTGGGGACATTGGAATTGTCCTGCATGACATTGCAATGACAGAAACAGGCCATTATATATTTTGTCAAAACCTATAAAATTGTGCTGGACAAAGTGTTAATTATAATGTAAACTATAGTCCATGGTTAGTAGCAATTCTTCAATATGTGTTCATTAGTTGTAACAAATGTACCACACCAATGAAAGATGTTGCTATCATGAGAAAGTGTGGGAGGGGGAGGGCCAGGGTGTGGGGTATATGAGAATCTCCTATATTTTGGATGTAACATTTATGTAAACTAAAACTTCTTTAAAAATAAAAAAAAAAAAACATTTTTGAAACTTCAGTTTAAAATTATCTTTGAATAAGATGTAGCAGCATCAAATTGACGGGAAATTATTTAAAATTAAGCTCTTACTGTGCCTACAGAATGAATAGAAAGAATTTTCACAGCTTTTTCTTGATCCAGATAACCAATTATTCAACTAAAATATTGTAAATCTAACAGAAAATAAAATGTAACCATTTAATTTCCCCTGGAATAGAATATAAAACCACCTGAAGCAAAGCACTCTGCTTTCTCAGGTTTATGCAAGTCCAATTATCTCAACAAAGATAAGTTAGATATGAGTCTACCTGTTTAGATTTGATGTGAGAAGGTGACAGCCCATTTCAGCTGGGGACCTGATGCCTTTCATTTGCACGCTTATTCCAGCCCATTTCCTGAGTAAGTGTCAATCAAGGCTGGAAACATGTCATGGGACTCAGCCCCACCAGTGCCTAGAGGTCAAGTTAATTTTGCTACCACGGTGTGTTTGGACTAGGAACAAGAGCTTGGACAACTTGGCTTTTGCCTTGGTTTATGTTCAGTGCTTCAGGTTTTCGAAAACAGTGGAGCTTTGTCTTATGCCCAAACACTTTCTTGGGGACAGAACACCTTTCTAGCTCATTCTGGGAGACAGTAAAACCTTCTTGTTAGTTTCTTGCTCTGAGAGGGTACATCAGAGATAGGCAGAGCCTGAAGGTCTGATCTTGACCACTGGGAATGTGACCATGTATTTTCCATAACCTGCCTCCTGGGCCCTAGGGCAATGCATTGCTGGTAAGACTGGACTGAATCACACATCAATACCCACCTTCAGTAAGCATATGTTTATTAGGTCCACATTTATATATTTATATATATATTATGTGTGTGTTTATTACAGATACCATGCCTTCTGTTCAAATCTGGAGTAACTTTGGTTTTCTCAACTCTGGTGCAATCCAGGCTGATTTCAGAGTAATTATTTAATCATTTATTTGTTTGTTCATTCAGAAAGTAATATTTAGAATCAGCTATGTGAGAGGCCGAGTGCTAATATCAGGAATGTAATGATGAAAGTGTTGTGCTCCCTCTCCTCCTGGAATTATGTTTTAAATTGTGAAGACTGAACCATTGAGAAATGCAGACTGTGGCAGCCAGCTTCCAAGATGGTGTCCTAGTAACGTTTGTCCTAGTGCTCAAACCCTTGTGTTGTCCCCACCATGTTGAACAGGGCTGATTTAGGACACTTATGTGTGTACTGAGGATACATGTGTGTGATTTCCAAGATTAGATCATAAAAGACACTGCAGTATGTGCCCTATTCTCTTGAATGGTTATGGCTCATGCTGGGAGAAACCAGGCTCTATGTCTTGAAGACTTCTTGTAACTTGTGGAGAGACCCAATGTCGTGGAATCAAGACCCCCAACCATTAGGCCACACCACCTTGCCAGCCATGTGACTGAGCCAGCTTGGAAACATAGATTCCAGCCCCTGGGAAACTTTCAGATGACTGCATCCCAAACTGGCATCTGACTGAACTTCATGAAAAACCCTGGTCTGGAACATCACATCAAGCTGCTCACCCCTTCTAGACCCAAAAAAATTGTGAGAGAATTTGAATGTATATTGTTTTAAGTTATTAGGATTTGAGGTAAGTTATGACACATTAGTAGGTAACAAATAGATTTATAGTGCAATCAAATAAATGCTACAATAACAGAAATATTTGCAGAATGTTCTGGAAGCACAGAACATGACTTGTTTTGTCTGAGAAATCAAGGGGAGGCTTCACAGAATCAATAACATGCATTTATTGCCTGCCCTCAACGTGTCAGACATTGGTTCTAGCCTTAAGGAAAAGATGGTGAAGAAAACATACACGTACTCTGTCTTCATGGACCTCATATTTTTAGGGGCAAGATAGAAATAAACCATTGGGTATAGGATACAATTCTAGGTTTTAGTAAGTGCTCTGGAGAAAAGTAAAACAAGACCAGGAGAGTGCTATTTTAGATAGCCTTTCCTAATGAATTTGGTGAAGGAAAAAGCCATAACAACATGGAGAGAAGTTTTCCAGGAAGAGATGGAAGATGGGCAAAGGGTAGGTGCATGTCTGGCCAGTTCATGGATGGTAAAATGTTAGGGAGGTAAAAACTAAGGATACTGAAGTTAAAAAACTTTATGAATTGAGGTTAAAGCAGTTAGCAGAACCTGCTAAATAGCTTGTTGGGGAGATGATGATGGACAACGCCCATCCCAAGGAATAGAGAGTGCAGCAACTGTAAGCAAGATAGCTTCATCCATCTGGCCCATGAAGTCTAAGCCTCATCTCAATTAGAAGCTGAGTGGGCATCACCATCCTAAATCCTCAAGATTGAGGAACGAACAATGGACTAAAGTAGACATTATTATTCTACTATAGACTTATTATTATTCTAGCAATGGAAGAGCTCTTACCATTAATGTAAAGGCAGTGCCCACCAGAGGTTTTGAGGGGAGGGAGAGAGAACAATAGGTGTAACATGGAGGCATTTTCGGGGCATTGGATTTGTCCTGCATGACATTGCAGTGACAGATACAGGCCATTGTATATTTTGTTGAAACTTACAAAATTGTGCAGGACAAAGTGTAAACCATAATGTAAACTATAGACCATGGTTAGCAGCAATGCTTCAATATATGTTCATCCATTGTAACAAATGCACCACACTAATGACAGATGTTGCTAACGTGGGAAACTGTGGGAGGGGGAGGGCATGGGATATATGGGAAACCCCTATATTTTTAATGTAACATTTACGTAACCTAAAGTTTCTTTTAAAATAAAGAATTATTTTTATTGAAAAGAGAGAGAAAGAGGGTTTGGAGGACAGACCCCTCCTCAAATCCTCACATCCTGCTGAGGATAGTAGGAAGGACTGGAGAGCTCTGGCCTTATTTATTTTAAATAAGGGTTTGGGGAATAAGGGTGTGTGTCAGAGGAGAAAAAGAAAGAAAGTCAGTTCAGAGACATGAAAGAGTATGAGGAGATAAGAGAGTGATGTTGTTGAAAAGCTGAGCACAGCTGAAGGGAAGGTTACAGGAAGGCAAGTCTGGGCCTGAACCTGAGTTATCACTGACCAATGCCACCTCCCTACTAGCCTGTCTTTTCTTAAACTCACACCATTAACTGATTAACTCTAAAAATATTAATTGAGTGCTTTCTGTGTGCCAAATCCTAGGGATATAGATGCGTTAATCTGATTAAGTTCTAGAATCACCTTTACCATCTAAGATGCTTTTGTCATAATTTTTATCAGAGACTCAAAATCTCAAGTTTGTTGATTGCAACGATTTATTATCCTACAGAAACCAAACTGTATTGTCCAGCCTAGATGTGAATGCCTCCAATACAAGGGAAATTGCTGTATTTGAATGCATTGTGAGGGGATTATTATTTATTGAGTTCAGTTCTGTTTAGTTCACTAAAAAATTAGTATTTTCCCAAAATCTATGCATTGTTTTATACAAGCTTGTGCCCCATTACTTGCACTGAATTGCAAATGCTTGTGTTCTCTATTGTGGGAAGCATTGGTTGGGCACCTTGTGGCAGGATTCTACATTCATGAGGAATAAAAATTGGGAATTGAGGATTACCCCATGATTCTGGAATCGGGACTGAGCAGATGGTTTCATTGTTCTTGAGATTGGAGTGTGGGGCTTGAAAAGAACGAGGGAAGATAACGATGTGCTCACATATTGACATTTCAAATTTGAGGCACTTGTGGGCATCCAAATGGAAAAGTCTAGTTGGTATTTGGTGATGCAATTCTCAAGTCCAAGGTTAGAGATAAAGGATACCACAAAGGTATTGATCACTCAGAGAGAGCATGTAGAATGAGGAGAATGGAGCTGAGGAAGTAGAATTCTGGAAACTCAACATTTCAGGAGCAGGGAAAGTGGAAGCATCTGATGGAAGGTGATCAAAGTGTTTCTTTCCAAATATTATCTTTTAAAAACTGTAACAATATTTTGAAATAATTATTGTGAAACTAATTTATAGAAAATAAAATATTGGCTCAGATATCTTATGGGATCTGTCCAAGTTTATACAGCTAGGAAGGAACAGACCTTACATAAACCACCACCCCTCCAACAAGACAGCAACAATCTTTGTCTTTCCATTTAGCCATTTGTTTCCATTCTTTGCCATCAACTCAGACTATTAGAATATTGCTTCTTATATTGATCTGAAAACTTAATTTGTTTAACTTCCAGGACTTTTTTTCTCCCAGTACAGGAAATAATTTTTCAGAATAAGGGGCCTGTTCAACTTGGGAGTATAGAAACACTAAAGGTAATTGGGTGCCAAATGGGCAGACGATGAAAATAAGGAGGTATCACATACACACCACAGATGCTGCCCAGTTTTTCCTCAACAGAGTTTCATCCCAGCTCTTCCCCGGTTATCAGTAGCTCATATGGTCACTTTCAGATGGACATTGTATTCTTTCCAAGCAGTGAGCTCTTTTGTGATCTTTCCCAATTATAGTGCAAAATTCCCTGGAGTTGAACATCATGGATTTTGAGATGGATTGATATATTTAAACTTAAATTCAACACTAGTATCTGTGAATCACTGGGCAACTTTACAAACATAACTAAAATTTATTTTTCTCATAATGAAAATATGTAGTAACCTATAAGTAAGGTGTTATGTATCAATAATAATATTGGAAAGCTTCTAGCAGTTTCTGGCTCAGAACAGATCCTCAGAAAATGCAATCTATGTTTTTTGAAAATGATAATTGTATAAATGTGAGAATTAGTAAATGCCAGGGCCAGAGATGATCCATATTCCATTTTTCTTTCCCAAGCCAAGGCTGCAAGCAGCCTAAAGATGGAATAAAATCCCCATGAATCCTAGAATGAGGTTGCTACACATCTCCCAGTTCTTATAGTAGAGGTGTGATATAGGCAAATGAGGGGGAAATTGGTGGAAATGAGGGTGCATAACATTTTCTGGAAACAAATGCTTAAGAGAAGAAAAAAATTGTACCTTTTTAATTAGGTCACATATGGAATTTTCAGGTAAATTTATAATTAGGGATATATTTTATCACAAAATGGTAACATTGAACACTCTTTTAGACACAAATGCATTGCACACCAATTATTTCAATTAGCCTCTTCCAAAACTTTAAAGGAGGGATCTTCTAAATCCTGCCAACGTTGCCTCAATGGGGCACCCCTCCAACTTGGGTGAGACAATTCCTCGTTGTACAGAGTGCTCCTCATGTGTAGGATGTTTAGCATCCCCAGCCCCAGGTCCTAAATGTGATGATAAAACTGCCTCCACGTTTCTACATGCCCGTTGGGGAGCAGTAACACATTCAGTGTGAGAAAGAAGATTCAGAGACAGAAAGTGTCTTGGCCAAGTTCAAACAAGTATTTTTTCTTGCTCCCGATTCTTCGACCAAGATGCTTTTCAGTTTCCACTGCTACCTCAAGTATTATTAAGTGCTTTGAATTATTAAGTGCTTGGGTGAAACCCATTTTTAGTTTGAGTATCGGGTGTTAAACTTTAAAAGAAAGTTGGAATCCATCTAGTCCAATCTCCTCACTTGACCATTGAAAGAATGAGACACAGAAAAAGGGAAAGCTTGATGAATTAAATTCCAGCTCTGGCTGAATGTTATTAATTCAAGCCATTACTGACAAACCAATACCCCAGGGAAGTTGATTTATTATACAATATTAAGTAGGAATTGGTGTTAGGATAGAGAAGGAAAACATGCTGGGAGATCATATGATACTGTTTCTAGAACAGACTTGGAAATAAGTGGAATAATTAGGACAGGGCTTAGAGGGGCATTGTGTATAGAATGGGGTATATTTGAGACCCCCATTAATGTCCAAAGGCCAAAAAGACAAAGTCTGCAGGCAGTGTCTCTAGTATTGAAACACGCATTTAATTTAATATTAGCAATAGTCATTATGATAGCAGCCATTTGTTGGGACATTGCTGTGCACCAGACACATTTCATTTATTAGTTTGCTTAATCCTTAGTCTCTCCTTATTATTTTTATTCAGATAAGTAAACAGAGTGTGATGACTTGAAGCTGTGTGGACCCCAGAAAAGTATATTCTAAACTTGATCCATTCCTGTGAGTGTGGACATATTTTTGTAAGTAGGATTTTTTGGTGAGTAGGATCTTAACATGTGACCCATGTCATTCAGGATAGGTCTTACTCCTCTTACTGGAGTCCTTTATAAGAGGATGAAATTCAGACAAAGAGAGAGAAAGCCATGGAAACAAGAAGCTAAAAGCAATAAAACCTGGAAGAGACCAGCAGATGCCACCATGTGCCTTGCCATGTGACAGAGACGTCCAGGATTGCCAACAGCCAGTCTTGGAAGAAGGTATCGTTTTCATGATGTTTTGATTAGGACATTTTCACGGCCTCAGAACTGGAAGCTTGTAAACTAATAAAAGCCCCTTGCAAAAGCAAACCCATTTCTGGTATGTTGCTTTTGGCAGCCTAGCAAACCAGATCATGGAGGTTCAGTAAAGTTAAGTAGTTGTCCAAAGCCATTCAGACAATATCAGCAGAAAGGGGATTCAACAAATATGTATAGAATTCTCTCTATGTGTTGCACTCTGTGACAACTGTTGGGGATATGCAGATGGATGATAAAAGGCCCTTGCTTTTGAGAAGCCCAGGCAGAGAAGAAGGCTCCTGTGAAGCAAACGTTTCCAGTGAAGAGTGATAGGCTTTCCCCGTATTATGGGGACCAAGAGAGCAGAGAGAGGATATAAACCTGTTTTTCAGGGGATTTCAGGAACGTTTTTCTAGAGGCATCACGCATTAGCTTACATGTGAGGAATAAATAGGAGTTGGCCAGGGAACGGAGGAACTAAGACAGTGAGGAGACGGTTCAGAGAAGAAGTGAGAAGCTTTTAGATATGCAAAGACCCACAGGCCAGAAAAAAGGCTCCCTTGTGGAGCTACTTCTTTAATGCCTAAAGCATGAGCCATCTGCTTTAAGAGGGAGCTTATGAATATTTCCTCCTGCCCAGGTGGCCAGAGAATAGAGGACCTTCTGGAATAAAGGAGACAGCAGCATGGTAGAATAGAACAGAATTTGCTCCAGGGTCAGACACCTTGATTGTGAATCACACAAGGGTTCTGCTTCCCTTGGTCTTTAGCAGTCTGGGAGCTGGAGCACAGCACAGAGGGTCAGCCACAGAAGGAAGCCAGAGTTCCCTGATCCCTGTCTCTCCTGACTAGTTTCTGCACTCCCCTTCCCTCGCCCCTTTTTTTCTCTTCTGCTCTTTCTGGCGACAAACCTCTTCCCGGTTACAGTGCTCCCTTTCTCAAATCTCTCCATGTCTCTAACTATCCTTTTTTTCCCCTCCATTTTTAAGTACTGGCTTTGCCCATTCTTGAATGTGTGATACTGGGAATCTACTTAACTTCTCTAGGCTTCAGTTTCCTCCTGTGTAAGTGGAGAATCTTGCTCACGGAGGTTGGAGAAGTAAATTTAAGACACGATCGCCTGCTCAAACTGTAATGGGCCATGCAAACATCTTTTGTTATTAGTATTGTAATCCTGAATTCAAAGTTAAGGATAAGGGTATATCTCAGAGTACCTAAGTTCTGTGGCTTCTTATGTGTAACTGGGAAAAAACACAGCAATTTGCATTTAAATACAAGTCTAAATCCCTCCTGTCCAAAAGCGGTAATAACGACACCAAATGAATTATACATTTTCTAATTTTAAAAGGCTGTTTTATGGAAATGAGGTTATTTGTGCTGCATGGTGTGTTCTTGTTGTATCAATGCAAATGCCAAAGGGTGTGATTTACCCAGACTACAACACCAATGGGAGGAAAATTTAGGGACCTGGTTTGCATCCCATTTTAAATACTCTGTAAATACATTACCTGCAAAAGCACCCGACGAGGACAGAAGCAGCCATTGTGGGTATTTCATATTTTTTCATCTAAGCTTGGCAAGGCAATTTGCTCAAGTTATCCAGCATGGAGGGCGTGGTAAATCCTGAAGAAATGCAATCTCATTTTCAAAAATTCAATGAAACCTGATTTGTATGTATAGTCCCGTATAATTTTGCGAATGCGAGTCTTACGCTATGTTTACAATCACTGTTCCCCAACCTGAGTGTGTAAATCCAATTTCCGTGTTCAATTACATCCACTTGAAGAGCACTCTTTAATAAAAGTTGCCGTGCTAGTTTTGGAGTCAATGACAGCAACCATCTTTTGCAGATATAGCAGGCAGGGACAGCTGTCCCTGCCGGAGTGCGTGTGATTTCAAGGCCTGGAAAACGTGCACTGGGCTCTTGGTCTCTAACCACACATTCTGTGCATATGTGGGTTGGGGAAGGAGGATGTGGTGGGCAGCAGGGCTGTGGAGGAAAGTCTTCCTGAAACCTTTCTCACTATTCAACAAAGGCTAATGCCCTTTCGGATGTAGAATAATTCTCAGGGAAGAAGAAAAGCCTACCCAAGATACAAAATGCTAATCATGGTTTTCCCATGAAGTATAAATGAGCAAAGAATTTTTTTTTAACAAAATAAAGGAAAGAGGGAAAAACAAAAACACTTCCTCTGGGAACCAACTCAAAATACAATTTGTGCAACATCGTGGCAGTCACTTCGTTTCTTGGGGTTTTACGTTTCTTTAAGAGAAAAATTAGGAGGCAATGCTGTATCAGTGATAGTCAAAGCAGAGCAACAGAAACTTTTCTTTCTTTTTTAAGGAAAACTAAGCAGAATCCCAATGCATAAAATAAACAGAACTGGTATTTTACTAAGAAAATTTAGTTAACGAAATAAAATTCATAATGTTTGTTTATTTTAGTGCTGCCACTGGGAACAAAAGGGTGATTCTAATGACCACAATAATTAGAAATTTTCACACCTTTGGAAAAAACTTGGTACAACCTAAAATGGATAACATGACTCATGACTGAGGCCAAAGTTTTGCTCTTATTTCCCACCCCAAATATGAATCTTTGGAACTGCACATCCTGGTAACTTTAACAGAAAGAGTTGACTGGGTCTGTGAAGTAAACAGCTTCAGCAGTGTTTTGGGGTACCCCTGGAACTCAGTGAAAGGGTGCAACTAAGAGATTGCTGTAGTGGTCAGGCCTTCATCTAGAAGGAAAATGTTGGGCCCTGCCAGGTGTGTTTACTGTACGGGAGCCAGAAGTATGGCATATACCCTGCCTGGGTGCAGGATGTGGGCATGGAGGACAAAATAAAGTCAGCTGGCCCTGAGCAGGCAGGGCCTTCCTTGGTCTGCTTTCAGACATACAAAAAGAGCATAGCAGACAATGCAATAACCCTGCCCACTCATAAGGTGTGACTTAGAGAAAATCAAACACTTGTACCCCTTCTTCCATTGCAAGTATCTAGCATGGGGTGGTGGATGCAAGGACCACAAGTATTCTTTCCAATATCCCCCTGAATCAGCAGTGGAGTGACAAATTTTCTCTCTTTGTCTGATATTTTTGGTAGGAGGGTATATTAGTCAGGCAAAGAGGTGCTGATACAAAGCACCAGACCTCTGTTGGCTTTTATAAAGGGTATTTATTTGGGGTAGAAGCTTTAAGTCACAAGGCCCTAAAGAGTCCAACTCAAGGTACCATAAGAGGTATTTCTCACCCAAAGTCTGTTACCGCATGTTGACGCAAAATGGTGGGTAACATCTGTGAGAGTTCAGCCTTCCTTCCTCCTCTTAAAGCTCCGTGGTCACAGCTTCTTCCAATCTCAGCTGTAGGCTGGCATAAAGCTCATCTCTCTCTTCAGGGCTCGTTTATTTTTGGGCTCAGTTGCTCTGTTCTCTTGACAAGGTCAGCTGTAAACTATCAGGCTCATCTCTCAACACTGAGTTGCACTCTAATGAAGTGGTTGAATCAAAGCTCTAATCTTAACATAATTTAATCAGACATCTCAGATGAATATAATACAATCAAAGGGATGTCATGCCCAGAGGAATAGACCAGTTTACAAATATAACCTATATTTCTTTTTGGAATTCATAAATAATAGCAAACTGTCACAGAGGGGTTAACATTATTATCTTCCAAATTGAGACACTTTGATAGTGAAATGAAACAGGACAATGGCAGTAACCAGAACTGTATTTTAGCAAAGCAAAATGTTATCACCTTAATCTGATGCTTCTCACCATTTGAAATACCCTGAATCTCTCCAATTACAATCCTTCCAAAATGACACTATTCATGTACAAAAATTTCCTGGTACCTGTGGGTTCTTCAGGGATCATGTTTCCCTAGTACTCAGCAC
The DNA here is from genome assembly GCA_029593785.1 of Cabassous unicinctus. Lineage (NCBI taxonomy): Eukaryota > Metazoa > Chordata > Mammalia > Cingulata > Chlamyphoridae > Cabassous > Cabassous unicinctus. The sequence continues at coordinate 1,386 of JAQZBX010000712.1, read as the reverse complement.
AATCTCAGGAATTTATTAGGCATTCAGTAAATCATTAGTGAACTGAGCAGAACTGTTTCCACCTTTTACAGTAGCACACTACCCTCTACCATTATGCAACTGTGTGTATCACAAATTAAAATAACTCTATTGATGAAATGTTAAATTGCCCAGGCCAATTTTCCAGTTTCTAAAGTTGATTCTATGAAGGCTCCTCTCCCTCTTCCTTTTTCTTCTACTACAACAATCAAGTCAGAAAATACATGTCTCTTTTGGGTACTATAACAATTATCCAGATATCTAAAATAGAAGAATATTTGCACTTTGAAATTTATGTGACCAAGAAGTAATTTTTCAACAACCACACCCATTTACTTGTCCATAGTTCTTTCCCTCTGGATCCTTAGATTACTAGTTTTCCATTAGTAAGGCATTTAATTCCTGGGAGGGACCCATGTCTTGCCTTAAAGAGAAATCTAATGACTTAACTTTGGGGACTAGGACTACTGCTCAGAGAGAAAATACAGATTAGAAATGTGCACCAACATTTTGAGATTTTTATGGTCCTGGTCATGTTCAGATGTCTCAATTACAGAAAACAGAACCCATTTCAAATTGTTTAAGCAAAAAGATTACATATTAAGAGATATGGATAGCGCACAGAATTATTGGGGGAGCAGAAGAAAGAGACTCTAGCCAAGCTTCCAAGAATGATCCCCCATAACTGGCTCAACCATCAAAGGGGCTGAACCTGCCTGAATTAAGAAGCTGACAGATCAGAAAGTTGCTGCTACAGCTCCAGACTACAAAATGGAACTGTCTGTCCAATAAGAGAGATGGCAAGGGAGATAGCATTACTTTAATTTTGTCTTGGGAAGGTGGTGGTATTTATACCGTGAATTATATTTACAAATCCCAAGCTTATCTTCTCAGGTGATACTGATCTTATCTTCTAACTCTTTTCACATTCCAGAGATTCAGTAGAGCAGGAGTTGTTAACCAGGGGTCCATGAGCTTGACTAGAAATAAAAAAAAAACACTATTCTTGTGGGGATGTGTTGGTGTGGGTGTGACATATTTATTAAATAATACACAATATAGTGTGGACTTAGTAAAGGGTCCATGGTTGTCGCCTGACTGGCAAAGGGGTCTGTGGAACAAAAAAAGTTAAGAACCCCTGCAGTAGAGGATTCTGTCCTTATTAACCTATATGTTTCTATCTTCCAGTCATCCTTCAGTGACCCCCTCACCCCCACTTCAGACCTGTGTCTAGTTTACTCAGTGCCTAAGTAGTCATCCCATGGAAATCTCTCTGTTTTAGTTTGCTAAAGGCTGCCAAGGCAATATACCAAAGATGGGTTGGCTTTTACAATAGGAATTTATTAACTTGTAAGTTTGCAGTTCCGA